>MU228359.1:6018447-6079124 GCA_018584345.1 Thuja plicata | reverse complement strand
ATGATTTGGGAAATGAATTTAGAAGAAAATAGATGATTAATTAATGATTAAAAAACCATTAATTAATAGATGAAAATTAGTGTGCTTAATGTAAAGTCGCAAGCCTGTCCATTTTAGGGTGTCTACAGATAGATACTTTGATTATGGACATTTGATAGATATTTGATTGACTCTCACCCTTCCTTGATGTTTATGATTTATCTCCCTTTTGATGTCATGATATATTGGACTTATTATGATTTTATGATGGTTTATATATGATGTAGATGGATGCAGTTTGATATGATGCATGTTGTGTTTTTTTCCTATGGATGCACTTATTTGACATATATGTTAATGCATGGATGTACTTAGTTGGCTTAAATGTTCATATATTGATGCAGTATGATATTTACCTAGATGTTATATCGATGCATAAATGTGGATGTATATATTTGAACTAAATGAATACATGACTTAGATGGATAATGTGTTAATATATAGAAGCACTGAGAGGGGGATGAACCAGTGTAAACAAAAGATATAATAATTCAACCAATAATCTAATTATGATTTTAAACAACTTCCATAAAACCAAACAAGCAACTATAACTATGCAATAGAAGTAAAGTAATTCGATCAACCACAAAGCTTAAACTATAACTCCACTATTTTTATCATGGAAACCCTTATAAGAGGGATAAAACCATGGTGGGGATAACACCCATAAATCTCTTCACTATAGTAAAAGAGCTTCCATGTTAGGAGCTTACAATACCCTGTTAGCGGCTCACCTGGTTAAGAGTGACTAGTACCTATTATAAGTATAAAGAGACTTGTTAAGATTTACCTCACTAGAGGATTTAGAACTCCTTCTCATAAGTCACCTTGTTAGAAGTACAAAGAGACCTATTAATATATACCTCACTAAAAGATTTAGAACTTCTTCTCAGAAGTCACCTTGTTAGAGGATTTAATACAAAAGACTTGTTAGAGTCCACCCTATTAAGTGATTTGACCTTGCTAACTTATTAGAGTTAGCCTTGATCAATAAAATCAAATCACTGATCTAAAATGGCAATTCTTGCCTATAAGATACAATTCAGTCTTTGAACTCTTGACGTAATACAATGCCTCTATCTTTGACCACAACCACCAAAAACATAATCAAAAACCCTAAATCATTGATTTAGCATTCCTTTATATAGTTTTTATTAATTTGGTTAAAATATTTTTAAAAATCTACAAGTCGGCATAACACATTAACCAACCACATGAAAATCCACATCAAATAAACCTAACAAGTCAGCATAAAATATAATACAAAATATCAATAATCACTTAACCGCCTTAACCATCTAGTCATTAGGAAACAATTGGTAACTCAATCGATTCATATAGAACAATCACCAAAATACTAATCTCCACAAAATATTGAGGTAACTTTCACAACCATATGTCTAAACTATTCTGACCAGAGGGATGCACCAGTAATGATCACATCTCCCAATTTTCTCACCATTTTAAGCGCTACTCAAAACACATTCTATTTATTGTCTTCCTACTCACCATTCAGAATACTTAGCATATCTGCTTCACCTATTCATCTTGTTGATCAAAAACATCTACATATTCATCAAAACTAATAGATTTAATAATCTTCCATCAATGACAAACTTAAACTCATCATTTCACCTCCAAAGTCCATCATAATTCCAACAATCTCCCCTTTGGCATTGATGGCAAAACATTGTGAAAAATCTTCTCACTAATCACCAAAACATATACAGAGCAATATAATCATCTGCAATACATTATTATACATTGTATATCAATCACTCTCTCAGTTATATTTTCACCATATTGATAGTCCCCCTTTGATAGAAATGACAAAGGTACAAAACAAATATTAAAAAATGAAAAACTTACCAATCACAGCTTTTCAAAAACCTCTCTAAAATTTTCTTTTGTTGTAACTAATGAAATCTCCCATGATTTATACAAGTGTATGATGGATTTAATCTATTCATATAGAATAAAAGCTAACTCTTCTGTGGCTTCAAGATTACTCATATCAGGTAACCCGATTGTTACCTCTACTTCTTTAACATTTTGTTGCATAACATCAAGAGTGGGAATCAAATAGGTTTGTAATTCCAGTGTAGTGATCCTCTTGTCTTATTCTCCTTGTGATACTTTCAACTTACGTATGTCTGATATTCTTATTAGTTCACTAGGACTCATTTTAATACCATCAATAGGTCCTTGAATGACCTCAACATCCTTCTCTTTAAGATCATCCTCAGTTTATTCCTCGAAAACATCAATATATTTTCTCTTTATCTTGGAACTCTCACCAAGATTCATTTTCCTTTTCACTGAATGTGTTGCTACATCAGCTTCATCTTTCTTTTTAGTATCACCATTCTGTCCAACTATAGTATTTAAAATAGGTATCACGACCTCTGCATTTTTATCCTTTTGTCCTTCATCTTTATCTTGCACATCTACAACTTCAACATTAGGATCTTGTTGTGGTATATCAATAGATAAGTTACCTATAATATCTTTAATTACTTGTTCTGTAGAAACAATTTCTTCTACTGTCACCTCCTTTTTAGTAGTTTCTACTAGTTTGTGTTATTTCAATTTCTCCTTCATGATTGCAATTGTCTCATCATGTACTACCTATGATTCACTAATAAGTATCTTGCATACTCTAGCTCTTGTTTTGAATCTAGGTCTCATTGCCTCAATTAAAATCTTTACATATTCAATAGGTAATTTAGGATTCAGTGGGATTAATTCTTGCTCCAACATTTTGTTATCTTTCTTTAGAGAATCTCTCAATCTCACCTCAAACTTCTTATATAGTGAATCAGGTAGTCTTATGCAATTCAGTGATTCCTCTACAAAACTTATACAAACTGAAAAACAATAGCATCTTCAATATTTTGTTTATCTGTATCGTCAAAGTTGTAATAACATTGGTTAGCATCACCTACACCACAATATTCCTTAATACTCTTTTCTATTATATCTGCAGTCAAAATTATGAAAGTCTTAGGATTAATTGACTTCTTAGTTGTCATGCCAACTACTTTATATTTATTCCCACTAGCCTTCAAGTATGCTTGACCTTTGTCTGAATCATTTTTAGGTTCATCTTCTTCAGCAATAGGCTTCTTTTATCTTTTTCTCTTTAACTCTTTATAACCATGAGTCATTCCTTTATTTCTCTTGTAAGTCCTTTTCTCAGTCACAAGTTTTTTCTTTTCTTCCTTCTCCTTCTCCTTCTCCTTTATAACTTTGGAACTCCTAGTAGTTCTACCTCTTTCCTTACTGGTTGTAGGAGTTACAACCTCTACATCATCTATTTTTTCCGCAATAGCAGAAGTTTCTACTTGTTTAGTCTCAAACTTCTTCCTCATCTTACTCATCTTACTCATCTTACTCATCATATGTTTTGTAATGCCCTCTGCTTGGCTAAATCATCAATATTTTTCCTTACTCTTATTTATATCATAGACCTACCATCAAATGTGAATGAATTTTCTATTAGGTTTCTTCATAAGTACCAAAAACTAGGTGTAGTGACATAAATTGGTTTTGACAATAACTCATCAGCATGAAGTGACACAATATCACCATCAACTTCATAACC
This sequence comes from Thuja plicata, assembly GCA_018584345.1. Classification (NCBI taxonomy): domain Eukaryota; kingdom Viridiplantae; phylum Streptophyta; class Pinopsida; order Cupressales; family Cupressaceae; genus Thuja; species Thuja plicata. The sequence goes on along the minus strand of MU228359.1, from coordinate 6,075,481 downwards.
CATCAGTAAATCCCAACAAGTTCTTGGTTGTATCGCCTGCAACATGCATGTATCGGTATCCACAATAAAAATAGATATATTTTTAGATTTTTCAACAATGCCAGTTGGAATATGTTAGCTCTCATGCATTAATTTCTCAAAATATTTAAAATAATCCCACATGGTACTAATGAAGTTATTTCACAACATCCTTATGCATTGTTTAACTTGCACAACTACAGGTCTATCAATTGACCACTGAATCTAACCAATACCAGGAAAATGATTCTACAAATAGAATAATATACATACTAGTAGTAAACTATACTTGAAATATTATTTTTTTTCCTTCTTGATTCTCTCCATGTTCAAAAAGAACTGGCCTCTCATTACCTCACATAGGTCATACCAATCATTTTCCTTTACCATCTGATAAGCTCATGAGTTCCTCCATCGGGCACATTGTTCAATAGGCTTGAATGATAAAATTTCTAACTAATCACCATCAAATAAAACTTCATTTTATCCATTATAATGTCTCATTACCAAGCAATAAATGCAAATGGTTAAATAGTAACCTTAACTTGTCACAGTGGTTAGAAACATAAAGAGTAACTATGTCATCAGAAAAAAATATTATGTGGTCACATAGAATCATATGTGATGCAATATATTTCATCAAATTCTTTCATAACATCATTAGACATCTAAATATGTTGATAAATCTTACCATGCACAAAATCTTAGCAGATAGATTATAGATCTTACTTGATTTTTTCCCCCTAAGAAAATAGATTTAACTTAGTCAAATGATGAATTCTCCACATTACCCGACGTAGTGGATCTCTCTGTTATTTCATAAGACTTCAATTCTCCTTTCTTTACACATGTATCCTTCATCTTCTTCTTGATTCCTTCAACATCTACAACCTTCTTTCCTTTAACATTATTAGGTCAATTCATTGATTGATTTCTAGTGTTGTTCTTATTCACTAAGACCTAGAAAGATGTCCAATATTATTTCAATTGAAACATGTCATACCAGTTTGCCTCCATGGTCCAGCATTGCCTCTATCGGTTCTCATCTTGCAATTCACTACCATGTGACCAACATTATGAAATAGAACATGCAACATTGAATTGTCTTTCCCTTTGGTAAGGTTTACCCTGGTTCATAGGTTGCCTTGCATTATTTATTCTAGTCTTGCACTCATTAGCCTTATGACCATACTTGTTATAGTGATAAAAATTACCTTGAAAAGCATTAGATCTAGCATTGTAACCAATAGATCTACCAAAATAATTTGCAAACCTAGAAATAGATGGATTAGGTTTAGACCAAAAAAGATAAGTAGTATATTCTATAGATATGATGCAAGGAGGGATAATACTTAGGGCCAAGGGCACTCCCAAGTACCAAACCAGCCTGCATATACAACAATGCGGAAGCAAAAACACATAGAGGGAGAGAAGAAACAACGCATATCTTTTTTATTAATTGATCAAACTCATTACATGCCAGGTTGTAAGGCCTTCCCAATTTTGGCCATATACATTCAATGAATTATAGAATGATCTTCATACATGCAAGGTCACAGACATGCCTTCCAAATATTACAACACTTATTCTTCTCTTACAATCTGATATCAATTCTGCTATCCTCTAAAATTTGCCTCCTAAACTAAGAACAAGAAATAAATAAATATGAGATTCTGCCAAAGAGGTCGACACTCAAAGCCCTAAGAAAGACCCAGATTTAGGTCTACATAGATCCCAATGAGAGACCCCACATTAATTAAGCCACTAAAATTAAATGTATAAGTTGGTCAGATCAAGATAAACAACTCAGGAGAAGCAAACTGAGCAATAGAAGAAACTCAGGAATAGAGATCACCGAGCAACATAAAATGACTCAGGACAAGAATACCTAAGAAATATAAAACAACTTAGAACAAGCATACCCGAGCAACAAAAAGAAACTCGAAACAAGCATACCCGAGCAACAGGGTAATAGAGTACTTCACCGAGCAGCCTCCAAACAAGCTAAAGAACAAAGGAAAGCATATTTTTGGTTGAGTAGGATTGCCAAGGACCCAAGATGAACCTGCATCAGACACTTGGGGTTAGAAGAAATGATTCCTTGAATCATGTATCAGGTCCAACCTAAAATGAATCTAACTTAGATTGAGAAATCCAAGATAAGTCCTTAATCGGTCTATTCTTCCACTTTATCAGATACTCCATGTATTCCTTTCCTCTTTTACTTCTACCAACTCTTTGTCTCAAAATCTATTCAAATTCCTCTGCCTGTTTCTTAGGATAATCACTTGGTACTATCACTTCTTCATCGGGTTCATGATATTCATACAAGTTTGAAATATTGAATATAGGTGATATATCCATGTCATCGGGTAATTCAACTTCATAAGAATTTCCACTATCAAATCTTCACAGTATTTTGCAAGGGCCAAATTTCTTCATTTTCAATTTACCATATGTTCTAATAGGAAATCTTCCTTTCTTCAAATGAACCATTACTGCATCACCAAATTCAAAGTTTCTATGTCTTCTTGATCTATATGCACTATCCTTGTATATTTTATTACTTTTCTCCAGCTTCTATTTTATATATTCATGCAATGTCTTCATAAACTCAGCAAATTCTTCTACTTTAGCACTTCTTTTCTCTTATCCAACAATATCTCTCAAGTCTGATATACCTCTTAGTTGTGTGCCATGAACAATCTCAAAGGGTGTCTTTCCAATACTTCTATTTACTAAACTATTATATGCAAACTCTGCTTGTGCCAACATTAAATCCCAATTACTTGGTGTGTCTCCAACTAGGCATCTCAACAAATTACCCAAACTTTGGTTTACAATCTCTCTTTTTCCATCAGTTTGTGGATGAAATGTAGAACTATATCTCAACTCAATATCCAACTTCTTCCAAAGTGTTTTCCAAAAATAGCTAACAAATTTACTGTCTCAGTCAGAGATGATACTCCTTGATAATTCATGCAATCTAATAATCTCCTTAAAGAAAAGATCTGCTATATGTATTGCATCTGATGTTTTCTTACATGGTATGAAATGTGTCATCTTAGAAAATCTATCCACAACAAAAAATATGGAATCATTACCTCTTGCTATCCTCGATAAGCCAAGAACAAAATCAATGTTGATATCACTCCAAGGTTTCTCAAGAATAGTAATCAATGTATACAAACCATTATTCTAACTCACTCCTTTTGCAACTTGACAAACTCCACATCTTTTCACAAATTTTTGAATATCCTTATACAACTAAGGCCAAAAATACCTTTCCTTCAGCAAACTCAATGTTTAATCAATATCAAAATGTCTAGCCAATCCACTACTGTGTTTCTCCTTAATCAAATTAGTTCTCATTGATCCTCTCAGTATACACAACTGAATACCTTTGAAAAACATATCTTCCTAAATGAAATAATCTTCATACTTACTTGATTAATTTTAATTAGGTACTCTACACACTCTCCACTGCTCAGAAAAATCAAGATCACTTTCATACAAATTCTTTATATCATCAAAACCAAGAACCTCAATTCTCATTTCAGTCAACAAAGATCTTCTTCTACTCAATGCATTATCAACTCTATTAGAAACTCCACTCTTATGCTTAATCACAAATGTGAAACTCTGTAAATACTCTACCCATTTCATATGTCTCTGATTCAACTTATTTTGACTACCCAGATATTGTAAAGCCTTATGATCAATATACAACACAAATTCATTTGGCATCAAGTAATGTCTCCATTTCTTCATAGCTTGAACAATAGCATAGAACTCTTGATCATAGATAGAATATTTCCTTTTTGCATCATTCAACTTTTGACTAAAGAAAGAAATAGGTTTACCTTGTTGAGTCAATACAGCTCCAATTTCACTTCCACTTGCATCACATTCAACTTGAAATACCTTATTGAAATCCAGTAATGCTAATATAGGTAATTTAGAAACCTTCAATTTTAAAGCCTCAAAACCCTTATCAGCTCCATGTGTCCATTTGAATTCTATTCTATCTCCTCTCATTGTCTCAGTCATAGCATTACAAATAGAACTAAAAATTTTGATAAACTTCCTGTAAAAACTTGCCAATCAATGAAATGATCTTACCTCACTAACATTCTCAGGTGTAGGCCAACTAAGTATAGCTTCAACCTTCTCGGGATCCATCTTCAAACCATCAATTGAAATCACAATACCCAAATACACAAGTTCTTATTTCATGAAGGAACACTTCTTTAGATTTATCAGCAAGTTTTCCTCTTTCAATCTCTGTAACACTTGCCTTATATGCATGAAATCATCTTCTCTAGTCTTACTGAATATCAAAATATCATCCAAGTATACAATCACACATTAATTCAATAATTTCTTCAAAACTTCATTCATTAACCTCATAAAAGTACTCGGTGCATTAGTTAAACCAAAAGTCATAACCAACGACTCATACAAACCTTCCTTTGTCTTGAAATAATTCTTCCACTCATCACCTTCTCTGATTCTGATATGATGATAACCACTCTTCAAAAGAAAATTTTTAAAATATCTTTATCCACTCAAACAATCCATTATGTCATCCATTCTCGGTATAGGAAACCTATACTTCACTGTGATCTTGTTGATTTCTCTGGAATCAGTGCACATTCACTATTCTCCATTCTTCTTAGGTGTTAATACATCTGGTACTGCACATGGACTCAAACTTTCTTAGATCAAACCTTTGTTCAACAATTCATGAGCTTGTCAGTTAAGCTCTTCATTCTTGGTCGGTGTTAACCGATGTGGTGCTTTTTTCGGTAAACTAGCTCCAGGAATCATATCCATATAATGACTGATATCTCTCATTAGTGACAATCCATCAATTACATTATCTAAAATGATATCCTTGTACTTAGTGATTAACTTCTCAACTTCTGTAGGAATTTCATCCTTTGTATTCCTACTCAGTTTTTTAGGAATCAATGCATAAAAAATATCATTTCTTTTCAAATCCTTAACAAACTGTCTACCTTCCATTAAAAAAACCTTCAAAGATGTACATAACTCACCAACATATTCTTCAACCAAAGGTAACAAGATTTTTTTCTTACCATCAACCCAAATAGAATATCTATTCAATCTTCCATCATGTAGAGCATGTCTATCATATTGCCAAGTTCTACCCAACAAAATATGACAACAATCCATTAGCATGATATCACACAACACCTTATCATAATAATTTCCAATTTTTAGATTCACAAAACATTGTTCACATACCATTAATATATGTTCATCCTTGATCCATGATATCTGATAGGGTTTTGGATGCTTCATCCTTTCCAACTACAACTTTGTGACTATTTCCTCAGATGCTAGATTCTCTGAGCCTCCACTATCAACAATGACCTTCCAAACTTTTTCTGCAACTCTACATATGGTCTTGAATAAACTTTTCCTGACATGATCTTTCTTATCCTTCTCACTCCATAGTATCCTTTGGATCATGAGATTTCCTTCCTTCACATGTTCATTCTATGACTCCTCTTATACCAAAGCATTTCTTCTACTACTGATCTTCTTGCTTGCATGTGTACACTCAAAGGATTTATGTCCTTCCTCACCACAATTGTAACAAGTTACTTGGAACCCTCTTCTTCTATAACCACCTTGGCAGTAATTGTCTCTTCCTCGGTATGAACTTCCACCTTTCCATTCAGTCTTTCCTTTATCTTGATATGTGTCTGAATTTGACTTGTCTAGTTCAGATCTACTATTTTCACCATGAGATCTACCTCTTCCTCTAGGGAATCTACCACCTCTACCTCTTTATCTTTTTTCATATCTCTTGTTCAATTTCTCCTCAGCTTTTAGGGAAAACTGATATGCCTCTTCAATGCTTTCCATATTGACCAAGCTGATCTCATCTTGTACAAAACTTCTCAATCCATTCAGATATCTTGCTACTCTTTCCCCTTCATCTTCAACATGTCTAGATCTGATGTCCAATCTATAGAATTCTTTAGTATGATCCTTTACTGATCTATCTTTCTGCTTCAAACTTTTCATTCTCTAAACTAGGTTAAACTTATAATCACAAGGTAGAAACTTTCCTTTCAATTTTTTTACCATCTTATCCCATACCTTGATTTTTTCTTACCTTTCTTCTTTCAATCCAATTGCAGACGCTCCCACCATAAGGATGCATGACCTTTCAGCTTTGTACTTGCAATCTTTACTTTCTTGTCCTCTACTACATTCTCATACTCAAAGTACTTTTCCATCTCAGTAATCCAGTCAATCATTTCATCAAAATCCAACTTTCCACTATACTCAGGAGGATTAAACTGAGGTGTGGATTTCAAACTTGTCAAGGCTCTCAGGAATCTTTCTTCTTCCTGGTCCATTACAGGTGAAGCTTCACCTTGAACTTCTTCAACTTCATCATCACTAACATCCTCAAGATGTTTTCCTTTGTGTTGGGTTGTCTCAATAGCTTCCAATCTTGCATCCATCTATCTAAGCATATCATCTAGACCTAGATCTGAATTTCCTCTCCCACAAACCATCTTGAACCCCTTTGCAATTGTAGGTCAGATCACAATATTCTACCCCACAACAATATCAACCAACTAGGGTTAGGGCTTACAAGAAGGAACTTAGATCTAACCTTTTCTCTAATACCACCTGACGCAAGGAGGGATAATACTTAGGGCCTAGGGCACTCCCAAGTACCAAACTAGCTTGTAGATACAACAATGCAAAAGCAACAACACACAGAGTGAGAGAAGAAATAGCAGATATCATTTTTATTAATTGATCGAACTCATTACATGTTGGGTTGTAAGGCCTTCCTGATTTTGGCCATATACATTTAATGAATTATAGAATTATCTTCATACATGAGAGGTCACAAACCTACCTTCCAAATATTACAACACCTAGTATTCTCTTACAATCTGATACCAATTCTGTTATCCTCTAAAAACTACCTCATAAACTAAGAACAAGAAACAAATAAATACAAGAGTCCACCAAAGAGGTCAGCACTCAAATCCCTAAAAGAGACCCAGATTTAGGTCCACACATATCCCAATGAGATACCCCATGTTAATTAAGCCACATAAATTAAATGTAGAAGTCGGACAGATCAGGATAAACAACTCGAGAGAAGAAAATTGAGCAACAACTCAGGAACAGAGATCATGGAGAAACATAAAACAAATCGGGACAAGCATACCCGAGAAATAGAAAACAACTCAGAGAAAGCATACCCAAGAAATATAAAGAAACTTGAAACAAGCATACCCGAGAAACATAAACCAACTCAGAACAAACATACTCAAGCAATAGGGTAACAGAGTAATTCACCGAGCAACCTCCAAACAAGATAAAGAACAAAGGAAAATATATTTTTGGTTGAGAAGGATTGCCAAAGACCCAAGATGCTCCTGCGTCAAGATAACTAGGTGCAAGGTGAAATTAAGAATATTAAGCCCAAGTTGAATAGCATGTAGGATTAGTTGGATAAGGAAACCCAGGCCAAAAAGAATTTAGAGGAGAACTTTGAACATTTTATGGGGAAGATAAAAGCCTATGAGGAAAACCTAGGGAATATCCTTCATGGCAGTAATGAGAATATGAAAACCACTATCTATAATTTAAAGGACCTAACTAGCATAATGGAGAAGATTGATGAGAATAGAGAAGCTAGTCAAACTAAGTTGGGCTAGGACGTCAAAGCTACTTCTATAGCTTAAGGTCTAGGAAAGTGCACCCAAGAAAGAAAGAGGAAGAAATATACTACTTCACCTATGGCTCTCCAGGTCCTAAAGGATACTGTGGAAGAGGTTACTATAATTTAAGAGAAAGTGGCAGCTACTCTGAATAAGTTGGCCTAGTATTCTGTTTGCTTTTGTTTTTTATCATGTTTTGTTTATGGTTGTTGGGTCTACTTGGTTGTGGTTTTTTATTGTTGGTTGTTGGTTTGGTTCTATTGGTTGGTCTGTTTCCAACATTTTTTCCATGAAGAACTTTATTGTCTTTTGTAATTATTTGTAAGGGGTTTTGAGGCTCCCCTCAAAACCTATTTTTACCTTAATCTAAAACAAACATTAGCAATATGTCCTTCCTTGTGACAATTGAAACATATCAATCTATAATTCTTCTTACCAACTTTGTTATTTTTCACCTTAGGTGTATTCTTTTCTTCGGTATGAGTCTCCTTAGTACAATATGACTCACCGAATTCAAATTTGGAAAAACCTATTCCTTGTCTGTCACCTTTTCTCATTTTTTTTGAGAGTTGTTCATCAAGTTTAGTAGAACTCTTGTTGAAATTGTCCAACAGATCATTAGCATTTTTCAACTCTTCTTTCAGCTTTGCATTCTTATCTCTCAGGTGTTCATTATCACTTATTGCATTACCATTTTCTTCATTCGTTTCATGTAGGTGTTCCCTTAATGTAGAAATTTCTTGCTCAGATCTAAAAAGCTCATCCACCTTAGCTACTAGGGTTTCATCTTTGGATTTAGGGCATCCTTAGCAACTTTCTTAGCTTCATCTATAGCTCTTCTTTCTTCTAGCTCTTCATCCATTATTATTGAGAAGTTCTCCAACTCCCTTTGCATTTTCTTCTTTTCTTGATTTATCTTGTCAAGCACCTTGTGCATATCCTTATTTTTTGTTACAATTTTTTCATTCTCTAAGGCTATAGTTTTGATTTCAGATTCATCAGATCCATTTTTCTCATAAAGATGTTCAATAAGATCTTGAGTTTCACTCAACTGTTTGAGAATCTCTTGTCTCTTACCCCTAGAGATCTTCAACTGGTCTTTAAGTTTCTCAATCATGTCCTCAGCCTCATCAAGTTGTCTTCTATAAAACTCCATGTCTCCTTTAAGGATCTCACCCAAGTTGTTAGGCTTCTTCAAGGGCACTATGCTCTGATACCAATTTCTAATATGTAAAAGAACTAAGAGGGGGGGTGAATCAGTGTAAACATAAGATATACTAATTCAACCAATAATTTGATTATGCTTTTAAAAAACTTCCACAAAATCAAACAAGCAACTATAACTATGCAATAGAAAAAAAAAGTAATTTGATCAACCACAAAGCATAAATCATAACACCACTATTTTTATCATGGAAACCCTTGTAAGGGGGAGAAAACCTTGGTGGAGATAACAACCACAAATCTCTTCACTACATTAAAAGAGTTTCCCTAATAGGAGCTTACAATACCATGTTAGGGCCTCACCTAGTTAAGAGTGACTAGTAACTTGTTAGAAGTACAAAGATACATGTTAAGATCTACCTCTCTAGAGTATTTAGAACTCCTTCTCATAAGTCACCTTCTTAGAAGTACAAAGATACTTTTTAAAATATACCTCGCTAGAGGATTTGGAACTCCTTCTCAGAAGTCACCTTGTTAGAGGATTTAATATAAAGTATTTCTTAGAGTCCACCCTGTTAAGGTATTTAACCTTGCTAACCTATTAGAGTTAGCCTTGAGCAATAAACTCAAATTACTGATCTGGAATGTCACTACTTGCTTGTAAGATCCAATTCAATCTCTGAACTTGTGACACAATACGCTACCTCTGTCTCTAATCACAACCACCAAAAACATGATCAACAAACCTAAATAATTAATTTGGAATTCCTTTATATAGTTGTTCTTAGCTCAGTTAAAACATTAAAAACAATCCACAAGTCTGCACAACACATTGATCAACCAAATGAAAATCCATGTCAAATAAACCTAGCAAGTTGGCACAAAACATAATACAAAATTTTATTTCAAAATACTTGCAATCACTTAACCACCTTGATCATTTGATCATTAGGAACCAATCAATAACTCAACCGATTGATATAGAAAAATCACCAAAATACTGATCTCCACAAAATGTTGAGTTAACTGTCGCAGTCGTACATTTGTACTATTCTAACCATAGGGATTCATGAGTAACAATTGCATTTCCATATTTTATCACCATCTCAAGCACTACTCAAAACACATTATGTTTAATGTCTTCATGTTCACCGGTCAGAACACTGAGCATATTTACTTTACCTATTCATCATGTTGATCGGAAACATCAACCTATTCACCAAAACTAATAGATTTAATAAGCTTTCATCAATGACAAACTTAAATTAATCATTTAACCTCCAAATTCCATCATAATGCCAACATAATGTATGGATAGATTTTTATATGATGATTGGTCTTTATGTATGTAATGTAATGATTTGGCATGCTTATGATGATGCAATGCTTTATGATATGCAATATGGATGTTGAATGCACTTAATGATTTTAATACTTATATAATGATTATGAGATGTGCATCTAATAGGTATCTCAATATAATTATTAATGATTATGCAATGGATTAATCAGATGATGAAATGATGTTGATATGCAAGTGAAAAAACCTTACTGCAATTAATGCACTTAATGAGTAATGATTACTGATTAATGAACCTAAATAAAAGGCTATTAATGATAGATAATGATTATAAATGAAATGTACTTAAATAATAATTAATGAACTATAATAACCTAAATGAAAGGCTATTTATATTAATTAGTGATTAATGAACCTAAATGAAAGGAAATTAATGATAGATAATGATTCTAAATGTAAATAAAATGCACTTAATTATTAATGAAATGCAATGACCTAAATGAACCTACATAAAAATGATATTCCATGTTTTTGTTAAAGTCCAATATATTATGTCTAAAGGATAATTTTGATGTTTTGACCTTGATTAACTTTTTACCNCTTTTTCCCCCCCCCCCCCCCCCCCCACCTTGAAAAAATCCATAATAATTGTCAATGCAAGATTAATCTAATATGAATGCAGCATGCAAATGCACCTAAATTGTTGTCACTTTTCCTTGGATCAATTTATTTTGGAAGTATCATCATTGAGGTTTTTGGTCTGTCACTAAAATTGGTACAACTCTCACTAGTTTTATTTTCAACCATGGTGGTATGAATATAGATTTCATCGAATTCAATGTGGCAAGTGTCATCATTGAGGTTTTATTTTGAATCATGGAAATTGGCACAACCCTCACTAGTTATATTTTCAACCATGATCTTATGAATACAGCTTTCGTCAAATTTAATGTTGCAACTGGATTTTGGCATTAAGGTATGAATAACCTAAATGGACTAAGTATCATTTTGTGTAAAAAGACAAAGAAGTAATCTCTTTCATATACCAATATCCTCAATAATTATTTGATGATCACATTTTAAGAATAATTTGTATATTTCTTTGAATCATTACTACAAGTAGAAAACCAAGAAAATATCATGCTTCATCATTTCTCCTCTCATGAAAAAACATCCTAGAGTCACTAAAAACATATGATGTCAAAAATAAATAAACTTGTTTTTTAATTTCTTTGTCATTTTTATGTGATACATAGTTTCAAAAGATTTCAATCCATCTTCTTTTATTTTAATTTTGTTCAAGTTGTTTGACTTGATGTTTGGGATTGATTTTGATGTGTTTCTTTTGATTGTGGTCAAAAATTTGGATATTTGAAATTTGGTAATTTGGATTGATTGAAAAGTTCAAATATCATGATTCTTTATCTTGATGAAGGGTGTTTGTTTTCTACTTGTGTTCGTTTCAATGAAGATCTTCCGAAGTTTTGATTTTGCCCCTAGTTTGAACTTTAGCAATGATAATGGACTAAGAACATTTCCAAACAATGATAAAAGCTTGATTGGATGACTACATTGTGCAAATTTTGGGGTTTTACTATGGCTATGTATAAAATATGGAATGCAAATGGATATGTATAAGGATGGATGAAATGAAAATGCTTGATAGATAAAGGATCTTAGCAAGTAGTACCTGTTTACTAGGTTTTAACTACTTGCTTTGTTTTCTTTTCTATTTGCTTTTCTTTCTTGCTACCAAGGTGCCTATTTTCTAGTTTTTCACGAGGCCACTTTTTCGCCTTTTCAAATTTTTTATATTTTTAATTTTTTTTCATTGTTTTTTCTTTCTTCAGGATCCATATTTACTGGTTTTTATTATTTTTTCAAGTTCATTTTTTGTTCTACAAACTAATACTCTTCTATTTAATAGTCTTTTATCTTATACTCTTTTAACTGATTAGGTATAGAACTTCTTAAGAAGAATATTATTTATAGGTTCTTCATATTCATCTCCATCACATGTATCTAGTTTATAAGTTCTTGTTCCATAAGATGATGTGATGACAAAGGGTCCTAGCCAATTTGCCTCAAATTTCCTTTGTTTTCCCTATCATGTTGATTCTTTGAGTTTTCTCTCAAGATGAGGTCACTAACTTGGAACTCTTCAGGTTAGATATTTTTATTGTGGCTCCTTGACATCCTTTTATGATATAATTTTAGGTGATCATATTCTTGGTGTTGATGTTTCTCAAGAAATTCTAGTTCTTGCAACCTAGAAATGTTATAGTCTTCATCTATCAATATCCCCTATAAGGAAATTCTAAGTGATGGAATCTCTACCTCCAAAGGTAATACTGCTTCACCTCCATAGACTAGAGAAAAGGGTGTAGCTCCAATAGTTGTTCGAATGTTGGTCCTATAATCCCATAGTGTTGGATTTGATTGAATGTGTCTATCCCTATCTGAATCATCAACTTTTTTCTTAAGGATCTTAAGGATTTTTTTGTTAGAATCTTTTTCTTGTCCATTTCCTTATGGATAGTAAATGGAAGAGAAATGTTTGAATTATATGGAACTAGTCACATAACTCTTTGACATCCTTATTTTTAAATTGTCTCCCATTATCTATTATGAGTGCATGTGGGATACCATATTTGCAAATGATTTGATTTAAGATAAACATGGAAATTTTCTTTCCTATTGCAGTTGATAAGGGTATTGCTTCCATCCATTTTGTGAAATATTATGTTGTAGTTATAATATATTTGTGACCATTTGAGGAAGGTGGATATATCATCCCAAGAAAATTAGAAAATCATTAATAAAAGGGCTAATATTTGGTTAATGTATGTAGCTCTTTTGTTGGCACACGTACCAAGTTTCCATGGAATTGACACTTTTGGAAAAATTTTCCAAATTGGCATGCATATTTCTCCATCATTGGCCAATAATAACCATCCTAATGAGTTTATTTTCTAAGGTAAACTCACTCAAGTGTGAGCCACAAATACCCTCTTGAATGTCTTGTAAGGCAGTTTTAGATTCCTCGGCCTCTAAACATCTAAGTAACATCCTATCAAGACCTTTTTGATACAATGTGTTAGCTATAAGGGTAAAATGAGAGGCTTGGCATATAAATTTTCTCTTTTCATTATGGGATTGGTAAAATGGTAGGGTATTTTATTTTAGATATGTATAGATAGGACCATACCAATTAGAGTCAGGACCCAAAAGTAGGCAAATGATTTGGGAATCAGGGTGGTCATAAGAAGGTTTAACCAATTCTTCCACCAAGAATTCATATCTTTTATTTTGATCAAGTACTTTAACAAGTGAAGAAAATGTATCCATGTCATCTTTTGCTTTGTTCTCAACTCTTGGCATTTTATCAAATGTGATCAATACAAGATATTTCTTAAAATCATCAACCATCCTTTTGTAAGCCATGATTTTTTCAGCCTTGGTTTGGTATTCATCATTGATTCAATTAATGATAAATTAGGAATCTCCATAAATTTTCAATTTTGTAATTATCCATTCCAAGTCCATCTTGAGTCTAATGAAAAGTACTTCATATTATGCTATATTATTGGTTCATGGAAATAAGAGCTTGTAGGACTTCGGTATGGTGGGGGCTTGAGGTGTAATTAGAAGAAATCATGCCCATGATCTATGTTGAGTATATGACCCATCAAAGTGCAACTTCAAGGTTTGAGAAACAAGTGTTAGAATATGTGCATCTAGAAATTCTATTTGTAGAGGTTCTTCACTGGATATTGGTTCTTTTTCTAGCTGATCTTCTATGAATTGTCCTTTGATAACTCTTCGGTCCACATACTTAATGTCAAATTAACTTAGTACCATGACCTACTTAGCCAACATTCATGTGAGAGATAATTTTCTAAGAAGGTATTTAAATGGATCTATCTTAGCAATTAACTTGATTATATGTGCTAGCATGTAATGTCTTAGCTTTTGGGAAACAAAAATAATTGCTAGATATGCACTCTCTATAGAGGTGTAATTTAGCTCATATTTGACCAAAGTTCTACTAATGTAGTAGATTGATTTTTCTTTTTCTTGGTCATATTCTTGTGATAATAAGGCTCCCAATGAATTTTTTATTGCTAAGATATAGAGTATCAAAGGTTTCCCTCTTATTGGAGCCATTAGGATGGGAGGATTAATCAGATATTTCTTCAAAAGAGAAAAGGCTTCCTCACATTTGTTGTCCCATTTGAATAAGTTGTCCTTATGTAGAAATTGGGTAAAAGAATGACATTTTTCTGTCAATCATGATATGAACCTCCTTATGGATTTTAACCTTCCTTTAAAAGACCTTGATGGACTCACATTTATTGGTGCTCCCATATCCATGATGGCTTTAACTTTAGCTAGATCCACCTATATTCCTTTTGGTGAAGCAATGTACCCTAGCAATTTTCCTGATTGGACTGCAAATGCATTTTTTTTTATTTAATCTCACTTTGAATTTTTCCAACCTTTTAAATATTTTGTCTAGAATTGATAAAGGCTCACCTCTTGTATAATATTTTGCTAAAATGTCATCTACATAGTCTTCCATGAATGTGTGCATCATGCCATGAAAATGGTTGTCATAGCTCTTTGGTATGCAGATCCAGTATTTTGAGAACAAAAGGCATTACATTCCAACAAAAATCACCTCATGCATATGTAAAAGAAGTTGTATCTTGATCCTCAAGTGCTATCTTTATTTGATTGTAACCAGAGAATCCATCCATTAATAAAAACATAGAATGTCCTACTGGAGGTCCACTATTGTAACAATGTTTGGAAGAGGAAAATCATTCTTGGGACATGATTGGTTCAAATCTCAAAAATCTATACAAATTCTTATGCTCTTATCATATTTTGAAATAGGTACTATACTTGAAATCCACTCTACATATATAATAGGTATAATAAACCTTGTATCCAAGAGCTTCTTCAATTCTACTTTAACCAAATGGCTACATGTGGGTTCATTTTTCTCAATTTTTTCTTGATGGGCTTAACTCCTGGAGCTAAATTTAGAAAGTGCATCATCAAACTTGAGTCTAAACCTAGACTATTAGCATAGGATGACAAAAAATTGACTTGTATTTCCTTTAAAAAGTCGATGAATTATTTCCTTTATTCTTCAGACAAAGATGTTTCTAAATTGATTATTTTAGGCTCTTCCTTGGTTCCAATGTTTATTTTCTTTGTTGTCTTAACCAATATAGATGACCTCTTTTCATAGTGTTCAGGTAAAGTGTCAATATTCTCATCCTTAAGTTCCTTAATTGGGTTTTCACCTCCAGATATGTCTTTTATTTTCCCTTTTTCTGATCTAGTATTGCCACATGGTGGTTTTCACCACTAGATCTTTTGTTTTTGTGACTAAGACACTTGACACTTCCCCCCATTGTTGTATCTTGATATGATTCATTGGTGAAAGATGGTTCAACTACATTGAGGTATATGGCAATGAAATGGTCATTTGGAATGTTTTTTATTTCATTTGGCTCAATTTGATCCCAATCAATGAGTTCAGGATGGATTAATAGTAAGAAATCATTAGTTGGGTTTAGGTCTATTTGAGTTAAGGTCCTCACTTCATTATAATTTTATCCATACATTGTATCATCAAATTCAACAATGTGTATTTCCTTAAGATTGTCCATAGAGTTTGAATATATTTCTTCCTCACTAGATTATTCGTGAATGCATTGTGGATCTAACTCTTGTAAAGTAAACATAGAACTTTATCCCTCTAAGAATATAGGTATGTATGGCTCTCCTACCCACTCATAACTTGAACTTGGTGTTTCCTTTGATATAAATATATATGAGTGGATCACATCATTTTTTGTCACCATTAATCCATGGGTTAGCTCCAAGATCAGAGAGTTCCAGTTAAGCAAGTGTGTAGAGATAATTGATTAAGAATGCTTTTGAACAATTTTTCGATGAAATATTTCTAAGGTTACACCAATATGGTTTTGTAGTGCCTCAATAGATCAGCAGGCATTTTTTTTAGCAAGGCAGGTCTGCACTTTTGTCAAATTTCCAAGCAAATTATTCTTCAAGTTTGAGGGTCAGATATCGGCATAGTTGGCTTCATCCTCTATCAATGAGGTTTATCGGCAGGAGTCTTACTGATGGAGGTTTCATCAATGATCAAAGGTGATTTTTTTTTGCATTCTGATGAGCCTTGCTATGCTCATAATTCTCACTAGTAGAGGTATTATCGATGTCATTCTTCATCGGGCATCAAAAGAATTCAATCTAGGAGTCTTGATATGTTGATGGGATGTCATCGAGTATATCACCTTAGTCTTTCATCTCATCAGGTGTCAGAGGTGAGGAAAATATGCGGCCCAATGGATGTTGTCACCCCAATGGATCCCATCAGGGTAGGTTTTCCTGATGTGATTACGTGGGCAACTTGATAGTGTCATTAACCAGGGTCTTTCCAATATGATCGACTATTGTGTTTCATCAGGGAAAAATCTCATAGTTTCATCGATATATTTTTTGAGGATCATAAGATGTAGTGTTTTCGTTGGTGGGAATTTCTCGTGGTCTTCCCAATATTGTATGGTTTCTTTTAGGAGAATGTTTTAGTCTTCATAGATGGTTGGTCATCAAATGAACTCCTTCCAATGGTTAGGGAAGTCTTCTTGGTGCCAAATGCAAAGTTAAAATCGAGGGAGTTGTTCTGATGAGGGTGTATGTGGTAAATTTGGCCTTGTTAACTCACCATACACTTCAACATAGTCCTTCTTCACCAGGTACACACAAGACTGAATATGAGATTATTAATCCTGTCTGCCCACATGATTCAACCTGTTGCCTTCTATCCAAATGGGGTTTTCAAAATAGCTCTCAGATCGAGAGTCTCACAACCATAGACCAATCTAGGAATGAAGGATTTTTCTCCATGAATGCAATACAATGCAAGATTATTCTAAGAATTGAAAGATGTGAGATTATTCTAAGACATGATTTCAATGCAATTATTCTGGAAATTGAAACTATTCTATTGCAATAATGAAATTATTCTATATGAGATTATCAAGAAAAGTGGCAATAATTCAGTATTCTAACAATGCATGAAAATGAGTGGGGGTAATCAGGGGTTTCAATGAGAGAATGAGAGTTCTTTTATAGACTCAGAGATGATAAGAATAGAAACTTTCCTCTTTAAAATAAAACAGATAGAAAAGCCAGTTTAGAATAGAAAGCTTTATTCAAAAGAATACAATAAATTATTTTCTCTCTGCTTTAACTGTTTTCTTTCTTTGATTTAATTATTTTATTTGATTTATCTATTTTCTCTCTCTTTAAAGCATAATTAAAGAGAAGTTTCTAATTTTGAATAGAAGAAAGATTTTTGAGAGATTATCCAATTATTTTTTTTAAATATGACCTCATAATTGTTTTTTCTCAATTATCTGAATATTTAAATTCAATTATTGAAATGAGGATATTTATTTAATAATTAAATATCAGTTAATTCCTTTTTATGTGTCTTAGCTAAAGAGGGTGAATTTAATTTAATTAAAGTGCTAGGACTTTATAATTAAATTAATTCGATCATAGGGTTTATTTAGCCAAATAGATACTTAGGAATTAAATATGATGTATGATTAATGCAAATTTAGGATTTTCTACATTTGACACTTAAGTCAAGTAGAGTCAGTTAAAACTCAGAGTTTCCTAGTACAATAGGACTTAGATGATCTAGAAGAATGACAAATGTGACAAAATTGATTAGGGTTGCAAGATGCCAATTTTGGGGTGTTACAGAGGGGATGGTCAGAGACGAACACGTTTACTTTTTCAGATGCATTCAACAACTCATTTTCCTTATCAATGAGATATTCAAGCGGTGTCATTACTATAGTATGGTTTCCAATGGTTTCACCCATCATTTCATACCAAGGGGTTGGATTTGGGCCACTTCTTCATGTGATCATAGAAATCATTAAGTGCTTACAGAGTGATGGTCATCCTTTTACAGCTGAGAATTTATTGTTGGGCCCTTTCTGTCATGTCTGGGTACTCGATTTGTAGATCAGATTTATTCTTGATTTGATCTTTTGATGACCTAGCCTTGGTTAGGATTTGAACTTCAATGTTTTCATCTAGAGTTATGCCTGATCTTTAAAAGGCAGTCTTTTGTACATATTCTGGGTTTTTCTCTAATTTATTGGTAGCGGATTTTGCTCTGCAACTGTAATCCTTTTGCCTTCAATTATGAAATCTCAATTTTTTTCTTCTTCTTGTATTCATTTATTAAGTGCATTTCCTTTCCATGTGTTGGATGAGTTCTTTTCATATTCTCAACTTACATATTGTATTTTTTAATCTTCATGTATGTCTCTTGGATATAATGAGACTTAAGAATAGTGTATGTTTTGGGGTATTTTATTGATGTTAAGTGCAGTCAGAGGTAGGGAGGGTAATCCTATTTCAATATAGTGCATCATTTCTTTTCCCTTTCAATATTTCCCTTTCAGAACTTCCTTCTCCTTTTTCATTGGAAGCAGTAGTTTATGTGCATCCTAATTGCAAAGGAACTCATCCTTCTCCGGAGACTCAACCTCTCTTTTCAAGTCCCACACTTGGAGGTTGTTTCCATGTTTCACAAGGTTTCCTAGGTCACTAACCATCATCTAGGAAAGGGTCCAGACTTTTGTGTAAACAATTTTTGGCACACCTGGTAGGACCACATTCAATATTACAAGAGAAAACCTACTAGTTTGTTGGTGTCAAATAAAGCATTTCAACTTCTATGTTGAGGAGATAATACTTCTCTTATCATTCAAGCCTTCAAGAGGCTTAAACTCAATTACTTGGTGAATCCATCTCTATTCTTGGTTCATTTTCTAGTTTGCTACAATTCATGCCTAAGATACAAACAAGCAAATCTTCTAGAGGTAATTTTCAATTTTTTCAACTCCCATTTTAAAATTATAGAATAAGAAAAATAGAATTTATTTATCACCAGTTAGGATTTTAGAAGAAACACTTATACCAACTAGATCTCTTTCTACTACTCCTGTGATAAGAACACAACTTAGGATACCATTTGATTAATTGAATAGATCATTGTTTCATATGGTTGTCCCTAGAAATCAAGTTTTTCTACCTTCAATTATGTTAGTCCTCTTATTTTGGCTCAAAGACATGATATACTAGTATCGACTAAAAAATTTAGCCCACTTCACTGGTGAAACTTCCATTTCCCTCATAGAGAATATTCAAGAAGTTTAAAATGTTTGTAATATTCATGGTATCATAAAGAGTGATGTTTTTGTTATACTTTTAGCATCATAATTAAAAGGAAAAGCTTTGCATTGGTACAAAGGGTTACCACACTACTCCATCCATAATAGAGATGGGTTAGGTGAAAGGTTGTGTAATCATTTTGAGGATAAAATTGATCACCTATCACTTTTAGATAAGCTTACCACAATCAAAAGAGCACCCCATGAGTTCATGATAGATTTCAATTATAGATTCTAAAAGACATGGGATGGAATTCCTACTTCGGTGAAGCCATCTCCTGGTAATAATTTCTTGCATTATCTCAGAGATTTCAATAATAAAATATCCACTACTTTGCAGACAATGGGTGGAGATACTTTGCCAGTTGCGTATGATATAGCAATAAGGGAAAAGAATTGTTTAATTGAGGGAGGGAAGTTAGCTCTGAGACCACTAATATATTTATTTCCATATATGCCTACACATCAACCTACAATGGATCCTATTCCTACTACCACCACAAGTCAGCCTTTTATTGTTGGTCCATCATATTTTTCATTCTCAAATAATAAAATTGAGGCCATGATGTAAGATATGATGCAAATATGGACAAGAAGTTTCAAGATCATAGCATGGAGATGCAAAGTATTAACGAGGAGGTTGGCCATCAAAGTTCAGCAACACTAAATATTAGAAACAAGATTGTGACATTAGAAAGAAAAGAAGCTAAAGGTAGAAGGCCTTATGCAGTCCAAAATCATAATTTTCCATCTAATAGGCAACCATAACAAGGAAAAATTTAATGGGGCCAAAATAGGCCTTTTAATAATGCACCCCCTCCAGCTCCAAATCAGACCAAGGCACTTGTTCCCAAAAATAATTTCTCAAGCATAGGAATGGTTTCAGTCTAGTAATAAATCTCATGATCAAGGTGCAAATTCTCAAGCTCTAACTTTGCAAGAGGGACAAACAACTCCAGGATAGCAATATGATACAAATCAGTCCAATGATGGATATCAAGCTCAGATGTATGAAAATTCTACTTATGTTAATTTTTATAAGACTAATCTTTGTGGTATGAATATAAGGAGCAATGATGTTGCACCCACATATGCCACAATTCCAAGAACACCAGACAAGGAAACTACCATATTCCAAAATTAGAATGAAGAACAAAGTAGCAAGAAGCGAGTGGAGTCTAAAGTTTCTCCTATATCAATAAAAGTTGGATCATCAACTTCATTCAACCCTATACAACCCAAAGAGGAGGAAGATCTAAGTAAGAAAATTAGACTACCTCCCTTTTATATCTCTTTAGTCATAGGAGATAAACTAATTTATAACTACATGAAAGATTTGGGTGCTAATACCTCAGTCATGCCCAAAAGAGTTGTTGATCTATGAGGCTTAAGATATGAGACTATGACTAGGGGGTTATTCAACTAGATGGAACTTCTATAAATACTGTAAGGATTTTCAAGGATTTAAATTTGGTCTTGCATGCATGTCCTGGTTGCATTGTCTTACTAGATATATCAATCATATACCTCCCTCTACACTTTTCCATCTTCTTGTCTAGGGATTTCACTGCTAAGATAGGTGGGTTGACAGCCTCTTATTGGTCCCACATGTTTTTTAGAACTAGATATGTTACAAAAAATTCTATAGAGGATGAATCCTTTACCATCAAGCATGTAGAGCCTTACATGCTTAATCCTGGAAACATGAATTGTTCTTTTTATGATGAGGAGGAAGAGGATATGATCCAAGAATCCAATACCCTTGTTGAAGGCATTTCAAATCTAATTTTAGATGAGTGGGCTACTGAGCATCATGAACTAGATACATTTAGATATATGGATGAAGTTAGGTCAAGAATATACATTATCCATTGTGAGAAGTGAAAATTAGTTAAAAAGGAGCATAATAATCAGATTAAAACACTCAATAACTAAAAATCAAAACTATATACATGATTGGACTTAAAAGAAAGCCTAAAAACAATAAGAAACTAGGGAAGTGTAAACCTCCCTAAACCTGAATCCAAGCTCCTTTTAATCTTTTTACGTCTTCATGCTTATGGATGTGTGCTCAAGGATGATACATGCTCCAAGCTTCAAGAGATGTTCTTCAAACTGGCATTATAAGTTTGTATTTTAAATTGGATTAATTTGTGAAGGAATGAGGTTCTACTTATAGGAAAATGGACTTGGAATGAGTGGTCAGGATGCAAAGCTGAAGAGGGGATCAGATGTACCTAGAAGAGAGCACAAGGATTGTGCTTCTTTAAGTGTCTCTCAATGAGACAAGTGTCACAAGGAGAGTGGATGAGGAATGTGACCATCTTGGTCCATGTGCAAAGGGATAAGAGAATACTTTGGGGATAGGGTGAGTAATGGGGGCTGTAAGAGCATTAATGAGGCATGTAAGAGAATTAATGAGGCATTTATGAGGTTCTTAATGAGGTATGGGTGAGGGGATAAGAGAGAGCTTGAGAAAGCTTACTTTGGGGAAGAGGTTGAATTCCTAATCCAAGGATTAGGAATGTGACAAGCTTAGGAGGAGTTTAGGATTAGGGTTAGGGTTAAGAGGGCTTGAGAAGTTTGACTTTGGGATAGAGTTGAATTCCTAATACAAGGATTAGGAGTGTGAAAAGATTAGGGAGAGATTAGGATTAGGGTTAGGGTTTAAGATAGGTGATTAGGGAGATGGTGATGGGAGGAGAGAGAATGAGTGGAGGGGTTAATTAGTTGATTAGGGTTAACTAGCTAATGAAGAAGGATTAGAATGTGTGAATGGGTTGGGATGGGTTTGAACTCAGGGTTAGGTTATTGGGATTGATTAGGTTAGGGGTTAAGGTTATGAATCCATGTTCTTAAATAGAATAGATTTAACTATTTAAATCACAAGTGGAGGAAAAGAGGATAATATGAATTAAAATAAATGAATAAATACATTCATTCAATATAATAGGGGGAAGAGGATTTAATTAACTATTAGGCCATTGGTTATCATTTAATAATTAATCAGACTATAGCCAATTAAATGAATTAATTAGGCTTGTAGGATAACATAGATCAAATAGGTAATGATTGATTACTTAGTTGATAATGTCCTAGAAGGCACTAAATATGATTAGATTATGTTAATCGGATTTAGGTGTCTACATCCATAAACAGGATGTTACTATTCTATATTTGATCCAAGATGAAAGAGAACAAAGGGGAATAAATCTCAATTTTTTTTTTGTTTCTAATGGACAAAATGATAAAAAAATGACTATTTTATTTGATGATCTCCTTAGTTTTATTGTTGATAATGAAGAATTCCTACTTGGGCCAATATTAGTGGAAGATTTTGAGAAGCAAGAACAAATAGATCAGCTGGAAGAGGTGTTATTATTTCAATATGCATATCAAAGTCTTTTGTTCTTCAGAAGTGAGAAGAGTGATAAGGATGATTTAATTCATCAGACCAAGAATTATGATCAAATGAAAAGTTCCCCTTTTCAGCCAGATTCATGTGGAACATTTCAGTGCAACCAACTGGATGGTAGTAGGAGGATGATTCTTGGGTGTGTCAAGCATTCCAAGATGAGGGATAAAGGAAGCTACTTCAACAAGCTAGTGAATGGATTTATTTGAATTTTTTGTAAATACTTATACATACTATAGTAGATTTATAGCTTTTCATAAGTTCACAAGAACAACTGTTAATTACTTTAGGACATGTTTTGATGTTTTCATTCAGTTATAAATGAGACATAGATCTCTATTTTTAGAAGTGACTCCATGTCCAACAGATTCCAGACTATTGGGATTTCACATTTAGCAGGAAAATACCCCTTGAAGTTGCTAGAAATGTTGACATTTTTGTCACCATTAACCCCTAGGTTTTCCTCAAGATCAATGAGTTCCAATTAAGAAAGTGTGCAGAGCTAATTGATTAAGAATGCATGTGAACAATTTTCTGGTGTAACATTTCTTATATTACACTGATATGGTCTTACAATGCCTCAATGGATAATCAAGCTTGGTTTTTGGCAAGGCAGATCTGTAGTTTCTCTGAATTTCCAAGTGAAACAATCATCGAGTTTCAAGGTTAGATATCAGCATAGCTGGCTTCAGGTTCTTTCAATGAGATTTATTGGTAGGAGTCTTTCCAATAGATGTTTCATCAATGATCATAGATGATTTTTTGTACATTTTGATGGGCCTTTCTACGCCGATAAATCTCATTGGCAGAGGTCTTTTCGATGTCATTCTTAATCAAGCATTGGAAGTCTTCAATCTTGGTGACTCGATATGCTGATGGGGTGTCATCAGGTAGGTCACCCCAATTTTTCATCTCATCGGCATTGGAGGTGAGGAAAATATAGCCCAATGGGTGTTGTTATCCTGATGGATCCCATCAGGGTAGGTTTCACCAATGTGATTTCATGGGCATCTTCATAGTGTCATCAACCAGGATCTTGCCGATATGATCAGCTATTATGTTTCATCGGGGAATGATCTCAGGGTTTCTTTGATATGGTTTTTGAGGATCAGAGGATGCATGGTTTTAATAAGTTGGACTTGTAGACATCCAAAATTGTCCTTATATTAATTTAGTTAATATTCCCAAAACATTATAGTTAATTTTAATTAATTATATTTGTTATATTCTTCTATCTATTTAATTAAACATGATTCATCTTCATAGTATTTAAATCTTAATTTAAATATTATTCCCCCTTTGATGTATTAAATCACATTTATATACATTTCCCTCATTAATCCCTTTTAAATAAATTTATAATTTATTTATTCCTCCACATGACTTAATTCT
Organism: Thuja plicata; assembly: GCA_018584345.1. NCBI lineage: Eukaryota > Viridiplantae > Streptophyta > Pinopsida > Cupressales > Cupressaceae > Thuja > Thuja plicata. The sequence goes on along the minus strand of MU228359.1, from coordinate 6,051,168 downwards.
AGTAAACTATAATTAATCTAAATCTAATTTAGATTAAACTAATTTGAACCTAGATCCTACCCTACCTCATATCACTCTCACCAAATAGACCTACTCACTAATTAACTAAGGTTAATTAGGCTAATTTCAGGATTCGTACACATATTAGTCCTAATTATTTGCTCACACATGTGTGAGAAAATTTCTAAATTTGACTTTTCAAATTTATTCTAATTTGGATACAACAAGGTTTCTTACAACCTTGATGACACTTTCTTACACTTACTAAAAGTGTTTCATTGAACTAAAACTCTTACACCTCTTACAAGATCCTTCACATGTGTACTTTAAGTACACCTTGACCCATCACATCACAAGTTGATCACATATGTGTGAGAAAAATTGGCCTCTTGCATGGCTTATGTGTCCCTCATGTGGCACCTATGTGGATGCCATATGTGCTCCACCTCATTCAAGACCTCTCTTTCCTTCCAAAAATCTATAAATAGAGACTCTTGCCAAGAGCAAATCATCTCCATTTTATGCATTGTTATCATGCTAGTTTAGTTTTTGAATTCTTAGTTCATGTTCATGTTTTTAAGTTCATTTGAAAATCTAGAAATCACATCTTAGGCTTAATGGAATGAATCTAGTTTCATTGTCTCATGCATACCATCTTAGCTTAGTTCTTGCATCTTCATCAATGGTGAAAGCTTGAGACAAGTTCCCTATACTTGTTCTTGAGTTATTATATTATATTTTATGCATTTCAAGTGAGATTTAAACATTGTACTGGGAGAGCACACCCACATACATCTCTAAGATAAAATCAACAAGGTATTGGGTGCCCTTGTTTGGCTCATCAGAGGTTGTGGTGAAAGTTCTTGTCTTTAGATTTAATTTAAAACATGCTAACACTTTAAATCTTATTTCTAATGACAAACCTTAATATTTGCATGTTCTAATGGTATTCTTGGTAGGTACACTTTCTATCACATAAATTTTTGCACGCTCGGTGGGACCCACATCCCTTAATTTTCAAACTTTTCAACAAATTTTGCATTTTTCCGTGATTCTGGAAAAATGTTACGCAGAGCCGTCTCTACTCTGAGACTGTCATCTATGTTTCTAGACTGTCATCTACACAACTCACCATCTACACAGATCCACCATCTGCGCCTACAAATAGCCATCTCTGCTAGCTATAATACATACTTAGTTTAAATCTTTTTTTAAACACTTTTTACTAAATTTTAAGGTTTTTAACTCTCGAGTTTCTGATAGGGTGTCAATTTTTAGGAGTTAAATGCTGTCAAAATTAGTAAAAATTATATATTTATGTTTACTAAGTCTTTTTGGTAGAAAACTATGACTATTTGTATTCGGCCATCTATGCAGGTTGTTGTCTCCGTAGATTGACGTTTGCGCTCTAGAGTCACCATCTTTGATTTTTAGCATTTCTGACAGGTATTGGTTTTTGTGTTTTCACAGACTATCATCTGCACAGATCACCATCTGTGACGATCACTGTCGTCTACGCAGGTTTGCTATATTTGAATATTTTAAACAGCTTTATGGGTTATTGATCTTTTTTAAGGTTTTGCAACACCGTTTCTGAAGACAAAGACATCAAAACTACTAAATTTGTGTGCTTGTAGGACATTGAAGAAGACAAAAACTCAAACTACTTACATTTATTCTTGCAAGTTGCCTTAAAATCTTTCAACTAAATGATCATTCTTTTTAGCATAGCCTTTTATTTAGGAACCTAGATTAATTAGGAGATTCCTTTGTATAACTCAAAATAAGCATTAGGGGAGTATTCTCTCTTCCTTTTGAAAGATCAAAAACCTAGACATGCTTTTTTTTTTTAACAAATAAATCTTTTGGAAAGAACAAGTGTTTGGCATGTTTGGGAGAAAATGACATTGGGTAGGAGAGTATGTTCTTTTCCCCTTAAGGGAAATTCATAAATCTAGACCCCTCTCATCACCAATCCATGCTTTTCAAGTTAATCCTTTAGATGGGCCTGTCGGTTGAGGAAAAAATATTTTGAGAACAACCCACATGAGAACGAGGTGTAAGCCACACCACTCCAACTCACGTTAATAAAATTTACTCTTTAGGGACAAAGCCTTAGGATTCAGTTGGAATTTAATCTTATACTTGGCTCATGTCTAACATAAGTGCGGCCTCACAGTCTCAACTACATTTACGTGACCACTTTTGTCAAGACACTTTATGCGGCTATACACCTGAACCATGCTTGCAAGGACATAGAGGATATAATTGAATGGAGAACCTTACTAAGAATTGTTAAACTAGAGGCCTACCTGGTTCACCCCCAAAAGGTGATAATGTTTGTGCAAGGAAGATAGTAACTTTCCCAAAATCACTCGTACACTCGTGCCACCTTAAGCGTTTGGAGTCGGCTAATATGGCATCGTGACTGGAGCCATTACGTGCTTGGTGATGGTTGTATTCTAATTATCTCTTATGTGTGTGCCTAATCTTATGGGCAAACTTTTTCATACTACACTGATTCCTTAGGTAGGTTGTGTTTGAAGTGCTTGAACATTGACAATATCAAAACACGAACAGAACCTTCAACAAAAAAAAAATTCACACTTTCTTGTATCCCTTAAGGTTGCTTTTTCCCTTGTTGGATTGTTTTCAAGACATATGCTAGTTATTTTCTGGTTTGATTATGATGAAATTAGTTCTTTCCATTGAACAAATCCACTAAAGATCAAACTGAAATCAAAAATTTGTCAAATCATCAAGACATTGTCCTGATTATAGACTGTCATCTCTGCTCTAGAGTTGATGTCTGCACAGACCATCATCGACGCTCTAGAACCATTGTCTGCATCTAAGACTACCATCTCCACTTTAAAAAAGTGAGCTTCAAAATCTACCAAAATCTTTGAAATTTAGTCCTCTGTGGGATATTGAAACCATTTGTCCTGAAACATTCAGTTACTCAGTCAAAATCAGATTTTTTGCTATATGACATGATTGATTCCAAGAAACACAAGAAGGTTAAGCTTCCAACACCTCCATTTATCGAGAACAGAAAGAGACTACTCACAGATCCAAATAATATCAATACATTGCCCAATCAATGAAGCAAGAAATCAAGTACTACGATAAAATTGACAAGATCATGTACAACAACAAATTTTGCAATTTCATGGCCAAATATTTCATCAACCGTGCCTTTGTCACCCTTGATAAATATGATTAAACAAGCCTCTTGTTTCTAAAATCAATTCTTCATTTCTTCCATCATCATCAAACATCATTCTTCCTCTTGGAGCGCTAGATAAAACCTCTTTACTTCAAATCAAATCAAAGTCAAATCAATCCCTTTTATGTTGAAAGACCTTAATCAAAAGTATTACATACCTTCATCTTCAAAAAAATACAACATTGCTTGTAGACAATTAGTCTATCTCAAGTAATTTAAATCCGTTGGTGATATCTCATTTTGCTTGAGATCACAAGTCTATCTTCAAGTAGAAAAGATATCACTTAATCCTTTTGTGTTTGTGTCATCACAAGGCCTTTTTATACCTAGGTTTTATCCTAAAAACCTTTAAATAAAAATCAATCATCAACCTATTTGGATCAAATAATCAAATTAGTCCTTATTTAAACATCAATCAATCTAATCAAAATCAAATCAAATCAAATCAAGAATCAGATCTTTGTTCCATTCCATTTCATCTTTCAATCCTACATCTTCTTGTCTTTCATTCTTCTACATTTGCCATTGTATGGTAGTTACTCGATCTCAAGCTAGAAACATGAGGCGCGGAACACCCAGCACTCCCTTTGATGAGGAGAATCCTTTTTCTCATCAATTATTTCAAGGAAATGCAGTACAAGATGAAAATCAACCCAATGCTCTCAAAGAAACTAAGTTAGTGGATCAAGAGGAAAGACCTACACAAGTGAACAATTTCCTTAGAGATCCATATAACTTAGAAATGGTTAAAAATACCATTAGTCAAAACAACAGTGAAATCTTCTTGAATCTCATTCGAAATGGCATTACAGTGCCCACAGACTTTGATGAATCACTCCTTACTCAAAACATCACCAAAGCCATAGCTACTGCGACTGCAGCCATAGCTTCCAATTCAAATGCTACATCATCACATGACACTGGTAAAGGAGCTACTAGTGAACCCTCCACATCAATGCCTAAATCAACACCTGTATCAAAAACTACATCATCAGTCCAATTGACACAAGAATAAATCCAACATATCCTAAGCATTTTGCCAAATATTACTACACACAATAGCACTCATGCGATGATTAATGCCACTCAAGGAGAAAGCGCTAATGTCAACAACCTAGGGAAGATTTCTATTCCTTTTCCTACATCATCTATGTTTCAAACAATAGGCATGAAGACATCTACAACCAACACATCTAGATCTTATCCATACATACCCCCTCCTAGTGTCGGTATGACCTCCCTTGGGTTTTCAGCTTCACAATTTGGAGGAGGACACGCTTATGTGCCACAATTTACTCTGCATAATGCTCCAAATTTAGTGCAACAAGTTAATGAGATCAAAATTCTTGTGTATGGTTTAAAGAATGGGGGTAAAAAGGAGTTTTCTTTTGAGGAGATTTGTCCCTATCCATTTGAAAAATCCATCACAATGCAACCATTCCCCCCAAACTTTAAGATGCATAAATTTGAGAAATACAAAGCTAAAACATGTCCTCTACAATATCTCAAATAATTTTACATCACATGTCAAGAAGTTTCCTATAACAAAAATTACCTAAAAAGACTCTTCACTAGGAGTCTTGGAGGCACAACTTTGGAATGGTTCATGGCCCTTCCTTTTGGATCAATCTCTACTTTCTATGATCTTGTTGAGAATTTTGTTGGACAATATTCATATAACATTGAGCATCAAGCAACACTCAGCGATTTGTGCAATACCAAACAAAAGAATGGAGAAACCTTTTCTATTTTCTTACAATGATAGAGACATATTACAAATTGCATGCCATGGAAAATACCTGATACTCACTGAATTGACATCTTCACAAAGAACCTGATCTCTGAGATGTCCTTCCAAATGAAAATGGCTTCGCCTGACACATTTCAGTCCCTTGTTAAGAAGGGAAAAGACATTGAAGATGGACTTTTTCAAAAAGGTACCATCAAAGATTATACTCCTTCCAATAATGATAAACCAAAATTCTGGAGTAAAAACAACAGAGTTGTCAATGATGGTATGACTGATGCTAAACATGTTCAAAATTTTTAGGCATCCAAAAATAATAATCAAAACAATCACAATAACAATCAAAATCAAAATCAGAATCACAATAATAATCAAAATTAGAATGAGAACAATCAAATCAGTATCAAAATAACAATCAACAACAACCATGCAACCAATCATATATATTCCCTCGTAAAAACAACAACAATGACAATAAAAACAATCGACAATGACGACAATTTACAGCATTAGCGGAACCCTTAGACGTGAGCTTTAAACAACTTGCAGATCAAGGAATGATAATCTATCCAAATACTCGGCCTTTCGAAGAGAATCAACCCAAACCCGTTTGGTATAGAGAAAATGAATATTGTGATTATCATTGCATCAAAAGAAATGATACCAAGAAATGCATGAAGCTCAGACACTTTGTGCAATATCTCATTGATGATGGAAAAATCAAAGTTGAAGGCTAGAATGCATCCTCATCAAATGTGAAACTTAAAGTCTACAATCAGCCCTTTCTGCCACACAATCAAAACAATGCATCCAACGCAATCCCATATGACTACTCTACCAATACTATCACAGGCAATGATCGAACATGTGGGATTCTAGAAGAAAATGATATCTTTGGGTTTGACGCTCTTTGTGGATGCATCGAAGAATCTGAAACACATGTCAACACCATAATCCTCAAAGCTACTGATTGTAATGCTACCAAACACAGACCCAGAGTCATTGTCCAAGCTATTGATAAACCTTCTACATCTGCAAATCCACCAGTTCTTGTAACACCCCAAAATCGGCATCTTGCAACCCTAACCAATTTTTTTGCATTTGTCATTCTTCTGAATCATCAAAGTCCTATTGTACTATCCAATTCTAAGTTTTAACTGACTCTACTCGACCTAAGTGTCAAATGCAGAAAATCCTAAATCTGCATTAATCATACATTATATTTAATTCCTAAATATCAATTGGCTAAACAAACCTTATGATCGAATTAATTTAATTATAAAGTCCTAGCACTTTAATTAAATTAAATTATTCCTCTTTAGCTAAGACACATAAAAAAGGAATTAAATAATATTTAATTATTAAATAAATATCATCATTTCAATAATTGAATTTAATTATTTAGATAATTGAGAAAAAGCAATTATGAGGTCATATTCTATTTTATTAATTAAATATTGTCAACAAAATCTTATCTCCTGTTCAGAAATAGAAGTTTTGAATTAACTATGCTTTAAAGAGAAAGAAAATAGATAAAATCAAATAAAACAATTTAAATCAAAGATAAAATAGTTCATTGTTTTCTTTTTTAAGAAAGCTTTCTAATCTGAACTGGCTTTTCTATCTATTTTATTTCAAAAGAGGAAACTTTCTATTCTGAATAGTCTCCCAGTCTATAAAAGGGACTCTCATTTCTCATTCAAATCCCCCTAATTTATTGCCCCCTGATTACTCATTCATTTTCATGCATTGATAGATTATTGAATTGTTGCTACATTCTTAGTTCATAATCTCACATAGAATAATCTCATTTGCAATAGATTAATTTCAATTTCTAGAATAATCTCATTGAAATTATGGCATAGTTTTAATCTTATTTCTAGCTTAAATGAATCATTTAGAATAATCTTGCATCACATTTTGCATTGCATTCATGGAGAAAATCCTTCATTCTTAGATCGGTATATGGTTGTGAGACTCTCGTTCTAAGAGCAATTTTGAAACCCCATCTAGATAGAAGGCAACAGGTCAAATCATGCAGGCAGGTAGGATGAATAACTCATATTCAGTTCTGTGTGTATCTGATGAACAAGGACTATGTTGAAGTGTACCATTGAATAACAAGGTGACATTTGATGTATACATTTTTGGCGCCCACCGTGGGGCTGAGATAATCTATTCTAACCTCATTTTATTACACTTCTTTTCATTTTTTTGCATTATGTCCATACTTCTGTACATCTTTGTTTTAATGTTGCGCGAACTTTTGCAGCATTTTGCGTAAACTTTCTAGTTCTTCGTGGGGCCTTCTGTGTTTCTTAGCACAAATCAAGGTGAATCATCACGTGAAATTTAACACCAGAGATTTTATTTGATATTTCTTGTCTCAATTTTCTAACCATCTGCTATTTCTTGACATCTGCGTTATCTAATTTTATCTTTTGGAACAGCTTAACAGTGGTTTGCAGGACGCTGGGATAAAGAAATCAATCACAAACTTCTAATGTGTTTATTGCAGGATACTGAAATGAAGAAAGGCATTACAAACTACTAATGTGTTTATTGTAGGACATTTTTTGAAGACCTTGCATGTTTTCACAAACTCTCATGTCTATTTTTGGTAGTTAGAAAATGCCTTAGTTTTGTGCTTAAAATGAATCATTGCCTTGCATGACTGATGTGTTTTCTAGATTGTAATTCCTAAGAATAATATGAACGTATCCTCTCCCCTCGCCTTCATGGATCTTGGGTGTAAGAGAAATTCATGTGATTCTTCTAGTGTGGCTACCTCCCAAGAGCTTTAGTAGAGCCAGTGAGAGTGGATGCCCAACTGGCAATAGGCTAAAGCCAAACCCTTCTGAACCGATATATAAAAAATGCCATTGTGATTAATCTCATAATGGACAGGTGTGAATTCATTGTTGCAACCAAAATCTCCTCCAGTACCCTAGTGGTGCGCTAAAGTCCTAAAATTGTTAAGGTGAAAGCCTTGCTTTGAAAGGATTGGGAGAGCCCCCTTAATTGGGAAAATGACTTGATCACAACCACCTGAATGGATGTCCTTACTACAAACTATTGTTCTAGTTTCCAAAAACCCTCTATCTATTGGCGTGGAAGGTTAAAGATCGACTAAGATGCCCCACACTTTTATGGCTCTTAATAGAGACAATAGCCCTTTGGGAAGAAATTCCTTTTGGGTTCGAAGCTTGGTGTGCCTAAGAAGTGAGTGCACATGTAAGGAGGAGCCCATGCCTCCAAGCTTCTAAGTTGTCTGCTAAGAGTAAGCGTAGCTGAACTTCAGTTCAAGTGGGGATTCAACAGATACTGCCCTGGCTATCCTAGGATTTGTGATTCTGTTCTGGTACTACAAACATTCTTCTTAATGTGTTTTGTGTGGGTGTATCATTTAAACAATCGGAAACCTTGGCAAATCACACATCCTACAAACTTGAACATGTCTAAAACAAACTGCAACTTGAAATTTCTATCGAAAAACATCACAATCTGTCTCAAAAAATGCAATCTGGTCTGATTCTATAGAATTTCATTGTCTGTACTGCACAATTTCGCACAAAATTCTGCCTTTTATCGCATCACTTGGTGCAAAACTTTGTGCGGTGGGCCACATACTGTCGTGCGACATTATGCAAAATTTGTTGCTCTTATTCACCAGTCTATCATTTTTGCCTGTGAATCTTCACACGGGACTGCATAGTTTTGCGCGGGTCTGTGAGAATCTTCGCGCGAGAAAGAACTTCTTCGTTTGAGTCTAATAAATTTTGCCAAAAAAGTGAGCAATTTCTCATCTATCCAGCATGTCTCTGTCAATTATGATTTTTGATTAGGGTTTGTTTACCTGCCATCTATCTTCACACAATCTGCAACTAGATTTCTTGGGTAGAGGATTACGTGATTCTCACTTAAACTAGTCTTGTCTCATATCTTTGGTTCTTTTTCTACTGTTTCGTCATGCCTTGTGTTGCAATAGTCACCTCTTGACTTTTCTAGCCTCATTTTTGATGATTTGCACCAAGGATACTTCACCTTTTGGCACGTTCTATGCATTTACTTTGAGACAGTTTCAAGTGTGGTCCTAGTTCACATCCCTTGTGTAATCTTTGTCTATGACTATCACAACTCGAAGTGGAAAAGTATTCCCTTAAATCAATCAAGATGAATCTATACTTTCCACACCATTGTCGGCTACATCTAGTGAGGAATAATCTTGATCTCCTTCTCTGGTACTTTGACCTTACATTAAATGGTCATTTCTAGTGGACTTTAGTCAGGTTTGAAATCCTTTATTCCAAGAAGATCTAAATTCAGAAAATACTCAACCTTCTCATACTGAATCTTTACACATTGAACCCTTGCATTCTAGAAAGATGGCAGATCATGACCAATTAGGTGAGGCTAGCAGAGCTGACCTCTTTAAAACTTGGGGTAAATCCCATTCTCAAGACCCTCCTAATGAGGAAGAAAGAGAAATAACCCAAGGGGATGTCTTAGAGGCTCACAATAATCAAAACTTCATGAGAATGATGGCAGTCATAATGAAATAAGAGAAGGAGAAATACATTCTCGAATTGGCCATTCAAGGTGCTAAACTCCCCTCCGATTATAAGGTAGAGACACTTGTTGAGAAAGAGGAAGAAACTGAGAACTCCCACTTACAAAAACAAATGCAAGGCATGCAATAAAAACTCTCTCAACTCTTGAAAGAGAAAGACAAACCTATTACACAATTCACATTGGAAAGCATCTGTCCTTTCCCATTTGACAAGAGTCTTTGCATGCCTCCTTTCCCCAAAGGAGTTGAACTTCCCAAATATGATAAATATTTGGGTACATCTGATCCCCAGAATCATTTGAGAGAGTTTGGTGCTCTCTCTATGGAGTTCATACATGACACAAACTATCTCATGTGTCTCTTCCCCTATAGTTTGGGAGGGTCGGCTATGGAGTGGTTCTCTAGACTACCAACTGGCATAAAAACTTTTGACAAAATTTCCACTTTATTTCTACAACACTATTCCCACAACATCCAACATCTGGTTCACATCCGGGACCTTTGCAACTTGAAACAGAATCATGGGGAATCCTTCTTGACATTTTTCCAAAGGTGGAGACAACTTTATACACGATATTCTCACAAAATACCTGAATCTAAAAAGTTGGATATCTTTCTAGATAATCTTCTTCCCAACTTTGGGTACCAAGTACAGCTACAAGGTCCTCTATCCTTCGATGATATGATTAAGCAAGCTATGAGAATTGAGACATTTATGATCAAGAAAGGAGAATTGACCTTACATAAGGAAAATAAATAGGGGTCTTCCTCCTCAAGCAAAGATAAACCCAAATTTCCCAAGAAGAACCAGAATGTTGTGAATGATGGAGTTGTAGACAATGTGACTCCCAAGCCTCCAAAGGATGCCTTTAATCTCACTACCACTATACAAGATGCCAAGGCCACTGAATAGGCTACGGCAGAATCCAAACCAAGTACTTCACATTTTTCTAGACCAAAACCTTGGGCTCCTAGGCCCAAGAGTGAATTCACTCCTTTAGGAGAACCTCTTGAGGCAATTTACAAGACTCTTTTGGACAACCATCTGCTTACTCCTCTTGATAATTCATGACCTTTTGATTCGCAACCAAGACCCTCTTGGTGGAATGAATCTGCTTATTGTGATTTTCACCAAAACAAAGGTCATAAAATGGCTACTTGTCTCAAATTGTGACATAAAATCTAGGATCTTATTGATAGTGAGGTTATTGTTGTGGGAAGTCACAACAAAAACTCAGACCACCAAGCCTTTAAAGATCCATTTCCTCCACATGGGAAAGGTGAGTCATCTAAAGGCAAAACTACTGATGCCAAGGTCAACTATACTTATTACAATAATGACAATGTCATTAATATGGTTGATCCTGTTGATGCTAAATACTGTAATGTTGTCATTCTCAAGGGAAGGGAAGACACTGCCAAGCCCAAAACTCCTTTCATCTTGCAAGGATCTATGCCTTAGTCCTCCAAACAAGACCAGTCTCTGGTTAGTGCGAACATTGTTACTCGATCCTATGCTAAGATTGTTATCAAAGGCCCTGAGCCTTCTACATCTGTACCAACACAACCTATAGAAAAAACTACTACTGGCTCTGCCAACAAGAATCTGAAATTATCTTCCTCATCTAATGCTACCAATTACAACATTCTAGAGAAACTGCAACATACTAACACTCAGATCACCATCTTTGAGCTACTAAAAATTTCCCCTGCTCATAGGGAGATTCTTAACAAAGCCCTCACTGAGGAAAATGTCCCCAAAGATCTTGATCTTGACTTGTTTCAATCCATTGTAGGTCACTTGACCTCCCCGCATTACTTGTCTTTCTCTGAGGAAGATGACTATTATTTGAGTCACCCGCATAATAACCCCTTACACATTGAAGTCATGGTTGGTCAAAGGTGTGTCTTCCATGTCCTCATTGATAATGGCGCTGGCCTTAACATCTTCTCTGCTAGTTTCTTTACTGAGTTAGGCTATGGCGAAGACTGTATAGATTCTCACAAATAGATTACTATTAAGGCCTATGATGAAGAAGAATGAAAGTCTAAGGGGCTAGTTGTGTTACCTATCAGAGTCAAACCTATTGAGAGAGACATTATCTGTCAAGTGCTTGATATCCCTCTATCATACAATATTCTATTGGGAAGGACATGGATCCATGAAATGCAAGTTGTCCCTTCCACATACCATCAATGCATTAAGTTCCCTTTTCAAGGGTCTGAAGTGACTATACCTGCTAATACACGCTATGATTGCAACGCTCTCACAAAATCTATTGACATCTTTGTGCCTACCAATAGAGAGTCTACTGAATTCCTAGAAAATAAACTACAAGAAATGGAAAAGACTCTAACACTCAAGGAGACTGACATGGGAGGATATCAGATTGAACCTGTGCTATCTATTACATCTTTGCCTTTGTCTCCATGATCTTGTGGGAGACCGTCTAAAGACACTAAATCTTTTGCAGTTCCTCCTCAAACAAAATATGGTGATACTTTTGTACAAGCCATAGCACCATTAGAAGAAGCTGAAAATAGGGCTATCAAAGCTTGGATCTATAAAGGAGAGGACACTTCTAAACAAACCTCTCCACCTTATGACATCAAACCTGAATAGTATGGAAAAGTTCTAACTATTATGCAAGGCTTCAGCTACAAAGGAAATGGTCCCATTGGGGTGAATCATAAAGGACTAATTGCACCACTTGAAGCCATTGGTCGCCAAACACGTGACTCTACAGGTATAGGCTTCAAGAAGCTCACATTCCAACTGGGGATAAACAAATTTGTACCCCACAAAGATCACCAACCAACACCTGAAGATACATCTAAAATTGAAGAGTCAAAGGACAGCTTTGAGGAAGATTCCTTCCCTTATCCCATTCCTCCAGACCTGGCAGCATTCTTTGCTAAGCCAGATGACTTTATACTATGTGTCAGTACAGTCGAGACTGACAGCGATTCTAATGAGACCACTCCACTTGTTGCATTAACCTATGAATAGTGGAAGGGAATATACACCATGGATCCAGGTCATCCTGATGATCTGTACATACCACCGCACTTTCAACCAAGAAATAGATGATGTTGTAAGCACTGCTAAAGTACCTAAGTCAAAGGGTGCTCACCTAACCATAGCAGAGTTATTAGGCAGAACCCATCCCAACTGGGGGCAAAGGGTTGATTTCACTCATGTTCTTTCTATGAAACCTAATGATAAAATGGACTCTCTGTTGGTTGTATTCCCAGTTCTAGTCTCTTGGAAAAATTTTGTATGGTCCTCATGCTTGTTTTTATCCTAAAAACAGAAGTCTCTCAGTTTATTTGTCATTTCCCTGTTGAAATCTTTAGGTTTTCAGGTTAGAACCCGTGTAAAAATTATAAATCCTCAAAACCCTAGGTCATGTTTATTAGGCAAAATTGAAAAACCTTTAAACATTTATCTCATTTCTATTTTGGCATTACTTTTTTGAGTTCACTTAAGTCATGTGTTAAAAAGATTGGTCGCCTAGTTGCGTGATCCGAATGGCATATTCCTTTGTTCCTAGAGACTTGGCGATTACCTTATGTCAAGATGTCTCTAAATGAATTGGAATATTCTTTTAGCTTTAAGAGACTTGGCAGAGCTCTTCATGTCGCATGGTCGCTAGATGAGTAAACAGGTCAGCAGTTCATGAAAGGGCCCACAGATGAGTTGTGGTGTCGTGAGAAAGGATCAGCAGTTAATTGTTCATCATGAGACTTGGCGATTTCTTCATGTCGTGTAATCGCTAGATTGGCCTGTAGTTAAGTAAGTAGTATAAAGTCAGTCGCATAGTCTCCAGAAAGAATGGCAGTTAAGTGAAAATGACTGAGACTTCACGACTAACCGTATGCAGTTTGAAATGAAACACAGTCAGGTTGTCACCAGATTGAGATGCTGAGTCAGCTTTCCATCCAGCAATGCAGAGATGAGTAATGAACGAGACATGTGTCCAAAGGTGAGTTTACTAAATAAGCTTGTTGCGTGGTCTCCAAATGGAAAAATATTATTCAATGACTAAGAGACTAAGTATAAAATCCCTTGTTGTCACGTAGTCTCCAGAAAATTTAAAGGTGTGATATATTACTCAGTGATTTAACAGAAGTTGTCAGATGCAATGATTCAGAGATCCTTCGATGGTCACAAAGTCTCTAAATAAAAGGTCCCAGAGGAAAAGGTACTCACGACTAAGAGATAAGGGTATGTCATGTTGTCTCTAAAAGATAAGTCACTTAACATTGGTATTCAACAATTAAGTGACTAAAGGTAGTCGCTGGGTCTCGTAAAGAAAATTAAGCATTCAGCGACATGGAGATAACCGTGAAAGTTAAGAGTAACGGTTAGTCACGGAGTCTCCAAGTAAAACATGAGTTAGACTTTTCATCCAGCAACTTTGATTTACACAGTCGCGTGATCGCCAGAAGTAAACTATGGTTAACTAAGATGGGGAAAGTTACATAGTCGCTAAGTCTCTAGAAGAATTAGGAGTTAAAGACTTGGGTCAGCGACAAGGAAATCATACACAGTCACATAGTTGCTTAATATGAAATCATAAGAAAAGGTGGCAGCGTCTGACATGACAACATGAATCATTTAGCATCCAATGATAAGCTTGGATATTGATTACTGTGTCAAAAAGGGGTAGCTGGGATGTATGACAGAGAGCCAATCACAGTGAAACATGTCATCACATTCAAATTTTATAAAGTTTTGCACATATATGAATTTGATTTCTTGTCACACTCAAGGGCTACGGCTAGGTTTTCAATTAATTCATAGCATGCTGAATTGAAGACATAAATTGATGATTTTCAAAATGATGAGCCGTGTACTTTGAACAATTACCATAAAGAGTTGATCGAGGATTCATTTTAACTTACCTTCCTTTCATAATTTTAGAGCTAAGAAGTGCTAGGTATTATAAGAAGAGAGAAGAAACTAGAGAAGTTACAAAGTATTTAGTTGATTAAGAGGCTTTGAATTTCTGAGAATTGTGCATAAAGGAGTAAAGTGAGTCTTGGAAATAGATTTGTTTCAATATCGGTAAAGAAGAAGGGATTCAAACATAGCAAACATGAGCAAAGGAGTCAGTGTGGCTTCTACCAGCGGGAGAAGTGAAGATGTAGATGAAGAGTCCAAGGGGAAATGGAATTACTCAGATGAATTCCTCAGATTACTGCCAGGTTCAACTCAAAATAGGAGGGCAAATGCTAATCTTCTTAAAGATGAATACTGCGATATCAGGGATGCTGAGACTCTGGGGATGACAGGTTTTTCCCTTTTTAACTACTTTTTAAAGAATTCTGATAAACCTATCCCAGTATCAAACCCTTGGGCCTGTGGTTTTGCTAAATTGATAGTTCCTGATGTCTACATAGATGTAGATTTGTTCTTAGGCCTCGCCAGTCATTATGATGTCTTGTCTAAGATGATTAAGAGGAATGATGGCACTGCCTTGCTCATCCTAAACAGAAATTCATTTATGCAAGCTTTTGGTTTGTATAGCACTATGTCCACCAGAATTGATATCACTAAGCATGAAGCAAGATACAATTTGAAGCCTGGTATTGCTAGGGCAATGTTACAGAAGCACATGTTCAAGGAAGTGAGAAAACATCTTGGTCCTATGTCTGGGACAAGCCCTTATTACTTTAAGGACCTGCATTTCTACATTAAATACATTGCCTATGCCCTATGTAGAGTGCTAGGGATAGATGGGGAAGCAGATAAGATCAATGTCAGGATATTGATAATGGTGATAGATTTGCAAGAGGTGAATTCTAGCACTAGCTACGATTATATACAATATATCATTGACAAGATGCATGAGGGATTCATAGCAACTAAGAAGAAAATGGCGGATCCTAAGGAGAAAGAGCCCAAGTTCTTACACTACTCCATCCTCATGTATCTTCTGTTGCATTATAATTTTATGATCATGGATGTAAGTAATTTGACCCCTCAGAGGTTTTATCAAGATGGACCTAATCCTATCCAATTTTGGATAAAGATTTGGAATTATACATCTAGGGATTGTGATTACTGTGCATTTCAAAATTGGATTGTGTACCCAATAGTACAAAGCTTGGGCATCAGCGGGACAAGGGTCCCAATTAAGGTTATGTAGCTGTTAAGGCCTAATGAATACTTGGATAAATGGGAGGGAGACCATAATTGGGGAGATTTCTTCTTAGAAGAGAACTATAACATAATAAGGGTATATGAATGCATACATCCACCTCATGTCTTGCCTTACCATGTGCCTGCAAGAGTTGTTGCCATGGAATTTATATGGCAGTTGTTGTTAACAGACAATGAGAACTTTGTATCACACAGGAAGGGGACCATAACCCCTAGATAGTTTAGAATTTTAGATTTTACTATTGGCAAAGGTGTCATTGATTCAGTCAACCAATGGTTGGAAAGTTGCAGAATGGGGACAACTTCATATAGGTACATTGATCCTGAAGGCTTCATGGTAGGAGTCAAGAAATTATATACTCCCACAATTCCTAATACAAATGTCCATTGTGAGTGTATTGAGGAGGATGCAACAAGGAATATTCTTGATGAAGATGAGATCAAGACAAGGAGAACAAGGATTTAGGAGTTGCTGAACCTTGAAAGACAAATCAAAAGAAATGGGTTGGCTTTTGGAGGTTTTTACCCTAATCTACCATATTTTGATAGAATAAAAGCTATGATTGATAATTTCTATGTGCTTACTAAACAACTGGAGACTGTTCTTGATAAGAAAGGTGCCCAAGGGCCAGATCATTCAGAATCTGAGTATGATAGTAGTAGTGACAATGACTATGCCCATCCTACTAGATATGTTCAACCTCAGCAGGAAGTTGCTGAGATACCACAGTTGCAAGGAGATGAAGGCCACATTGTTGAGTTGACAGAAGCCACTCAACCTGATGATGTAGAGGACCCTTTAGCTAAAAGGCAAAAGATTGAAATAGGCCAGCCTTTAGTTGAAAGGAAAGAGAAGAAAAAAGATAAAGAAAGTGCCCTAGTGCCTGGAAATAGGTTATATGACCATAACCTAAGAAAATTGATTAGGGAGGGCAAGAAAAAGAAACCTGATATGGAGGAAAAGGTTGAATTACCCCTTAAGGCTTGTGTTGATGAAAGAATGATACATCAACAATTGTTTCTAAATGATGATAATTTCATCAAGACTAAGGAGTTTAAAGACTTCCTAAGGTGGTATAAAAAGGAGAAAATTAGAGCTCAGTTAACTGTTGATGGGGAGGAAATAGTAACAAATGAGGCCCTAGTGGCCCTACAATCATATGACCCAGATAGTGAGGACATCTCACCTGATGAAGCTAGAAAAATGGTATTGGAAAGTGGCATATTTCTTGCTAAGGGTTGGGATTTGGCTTCTGCCTTCATAATTGATCAAATACGAAAGCAGCCAGATTTGAAGATGACAAGTGTAGCATGTTGATAGAGGAGACCAGTGCATTGGCCAAAGATAGAGAATTGTGCCACATCAAGATACATCAGCAAGATCAGGTGATTGGAAAGCTATTAAAGGAATTAGAGGAAAATCTTGAGGTGATGTATGTGCCTGTACAACCACAGCCTTTACAAATTAAAGATAAGGCAAAATTAGAAGTGGTTGAGAAGGAGGATATAGGAAAGAAGAAAAATGAAATTGCCTTGAATGTATTTAAGGGCATTCTCCAACATAGAATTGAAGTCTTGAAGGATAAGACTGATGTTGTCCTTAATGCCTATAATAAATTTCCAACTTTGCATGCTGAGGTCATGGGGTATCTTGCCATATTAAACCCCTATTTTACCAAATGGTCTACCAGGGTGCAATTGTTTGAAAAGCTTGCATCTTTGCAATCCCTAAGATCAGATTTGCCAGAGATAGTAACAGAGGTGGAAGATGAGATCAAAAAGGTTAATGTTTCTCTCTCATTCTTCAAGGGAAAATTGAATCAAATAGAGGTTAAATTGAGCCTCTTTGCTACAGATTTTAATAGATTTGTTCCCTCCCTAAGAGGAGAAAATGATCAGGTAAAGGCTTTAGATGCCTGGAGGAATGAGTTTGATAGCAAAATGCCTAATAATGAGGCATTTATTTTGGGATCAGATTTGGACATTGAGGGTTATAATAAGATATTAGATGAGGCATTCAAGGCAGAAACTGACATCAATAATTTTCTTTTGGATGTTAAGAATATCACTGGTGTTAGATGGGAGAGGCAAAAGGCACAAGTGCAGGCCACTCAAGACTTCAAGTGGCCAATACATGATGAAGTGACAACATGGGAACTAATCACTAGGCCCAAGAAAAAGAAACCCACGGTAGAGGAAGAAATCTTGGATGACAAATAAAGGTGAACACTTGCCACCTCACTATTGAGGATAATGAAGGCAGTTATTGCTAAAGGAAAGTAGGTGAGCATATAAGCATGGTCATCTGAGTTCAACATAAATGTTACTAGCTACCATGAATATTGTCAAAGTGAAGGTGCCAGATAAAGTAGAGAACAAAGAATATCAGCTTTCATCTCTTGACTTTGTCTTTCCATTGCTTCTTATTTCTCTTCTTTTGTCTTTTCTGTAGTTTTAGGGTTAGGTTTCTAAGACCATCCGAAGCTTTTTGCATCCTAAAGAAAAGGATTCCAAGATGGTTAAAGACCTATAAATAGTAAAAAGGTTGTAATTTTGAAAGAGGATGAAATATATTGCAAAATTAGACTTTCTCAATTTATGTCTGTGTTTTCAAGCTTCAAAGCTTTTTCATGTATGAAAGCAGGATCGTATCAATAAAATACGGTGAAATTTTACTCTTTGCTATTGTTGTCTCTTTATTTCCTATGTATGTTTTTTTATGTTTAAGTTTGCAAGGCATTCTGAAGCATTTTGGTTATAAGGTAACTATTTAAATTACTTACAAGTTTCTTTCAAGTAAAGAACTAAGTTTTGTGAGTGGTTTTAGGAAGCATAACAGTATTCAAGGATTTGATACAGTATTTTAGAGGTAACTAGATAATTTGTAAGGAAACTTATCTAAATTGCATTTAGGTTGTAAGGCAGCTTACAGTATTTTGTTTCTATGAGACTTTAAGCTTATTGACTCTATAACCCAAAGGATAGGCACTGATCTAGGTCTTAGTCTGATAATCTATCATCATCCAAGTTTTCAAAACTATTCAAAATTATTTCAATCAAAATACTTATGTTACTAAGAACAAACAAACTGAACTCAATAAGGACTCATGTCAGCAAGACAGTGTCCATTTTAGTGATTCCTTAAAGAGTGAATCATTAGGTTATCCCTCCTAAAATCAAAAGGAAGAAGAATGAAAGTTCTTGTATCACTAGTTTATGCTATATTTGCAACTATGGTTTGTATGGTTAAGTTTTGCATTTGGATATGTCTGGTCATATGAAAAATGTTTCATAAGTTGGTTTAACAAAGATACATAGCAAATCAGTGTCCACATTAATATATACTATGTAATCAGTCATCATAAAAAGGTAAAACCTTCCTGACTATATGTGGAGCTCAAAAATGAAGAAGGATCTTATCCAATCCTTAGCAATTAGGATTTTATTGGCTTAATGCAGTATTAAAGGGTATAGTGTTCAAGTAGTTTATCAAGAACTGTGTTTCATGCAAGAAAAATCCCTAACACTCTCATGAATATGAGTTCAACATCTTTTCATATGCCACCTCTGACAGAGATATGGATACAGCTCACACATATGAAAACCTTCTCAAAGGAGGTGAAGGGTCTAGTATAAGTTCAAATGGGTCTGATTCCATCGATGTTAATGTGTCATCTACTATAGTCACTAGGGTTCAAAGGAATTTGACTATGCCTTTGGATGAGATTGCTCTAGGTCTTGACTTTCTAGTCCGCGCTTTTGATGATTATACTATGAACGCACTTGAACCTATAACTTCTCTTTCACTCCACCATCCTAAGCTTATAGACTGGAACTCTCCCTCCTCATCTAATGAAGTCCTTATGTTCCAGAATGATTACGCTCTTTCTTGTTACCTCAACGTTGTTGAACCTATAATGTCCTCCACTAACGAAGACAGTGTTAACATGACTGAGTCAGATATCAAGTATCTTAGTCACACAATCAAAAGAAGAAAAAATAGACACTCTGATGGTGAAAACCACATTGTGGCAGTGTTAGAGCCTAAAAAAGTGAAAATAAAAGATGTATCCAAGGGTGAAAACCTCTCTGAGGCGCCCAAGGATGAGATACTTGATACGCTTTTGAGTCATTTCCAGGAATGATCATCTGTGCTAATTGAGCCAACTCTACCAGTCAACTTGGGTATAGAAGCTGAACCCCAGATTATTCATTTGGCACAATCATTATCTAAAGCAGAAAGAGAAGAATTTATTACATTCTTCTGGAGTAAAAAGATAAACTTTGCATGGAATTATTCATACATGTCGGGATTAGATCCTAATCTAATCATGCACCACTTGTCCATTACACCAAGTGTCAATCCTGTAAAAAAAAGTTGCAAAAAATGTATCCACATGTGGCTCTACTTGTCAAAGCTGAATTAGAGAAACTTCTTAAGGTAGTATTTATCAAAGAAATTGACTATGCAGAATGGATCTCTAACATTGTTCTAGTGTCCAAGCATGACAAATCTATCTGAGTCTGCACAAACTTTAGAGACTTGAATCTGGCATGTCCCAAGGATGACTTCCCATTGCCCAATATTGATATGATTGTAGATATGATGGCAAGATATGAAGTGTACTCACTAATGGATGGTTTCTTCGGCTACCAAATAAAGATCACGCTAGAGGACCAAGAGAAAACTACTTTCACATGTGCATGGGGCACTTTCTGATGGAATGTCATGCCCTTTGGGCTCAAAAATGTCGGTGCTACATATCAGAGAGTTGTTACCACCATATTTCATGACATGATGCACAAAATGATGGAATATTATGTTGATGATACTCTAGCTAAGAGCATGCCACAAGAGAAACATCTTGCAGATCTAGGCCCTATACTAGATCGCATGGAATAGTTCAGTCTGTGAATCAAGCCTAAGAAGTGTGCATTCATCATAACCTCTAGAAAATTGCTTGGTTATATTATCTCTGCAAAAGGAATAGAGGTGGATCCGGCAAAAGTTTAGGCTATCATGGAAATGCCACCACCAAAGAATATTAGACAAATGAGAGGACTTCAAGACTGACTACAGTCTATCCAGTGCTTTATCTCACAACTGGAGGACAAGTCACAACCATTCACCAAGACCTTACACAAAGGTGTGACTTATCAATGGAACAAGGAATGTAATGAGGGGTTCACACAAATCAAACAGTATCTTGTGAACCCGCCAATCTTGATGCTTCCTATTCATGGGAAGCTACTTATACTCTACATCTCTGCTACAGATACATCACTGGGTATCCTACTAGCTCAAGAAGATCAAAACAACAAGGAAAGGTCTATCTACTATATTAGTAGAACTCTGGTCTCATATGAAATAAAATATTTTTCTATTGAGAAGGCTTGCCTTGCAGTGGTGTTTGCTTCACAAAAACTGACACTACATGCTGGCTCATACTACACGTCTTATTGCTAAAATTGATCCTTTGAAATATTTTCTCAGTAAAGCTACCCTCATAGGTAGACTAGCTAAATGGGTCATGTTTCTCAGTGAATTTGATATTGAGTATGTAGAGAGAAAAGCTATCAAGGGACAAGCGATTGCAGATCAGTTGGCAGAAGCACCTCTAGTAGATCATCAACTGTTGAACATTGAATTTCCAGATGAGTCCATATTACTTCTCACACATCGATGTTGGACTATGTTCTTTGATGGTTCATTTACCCAAAAGGGGTCAGGTACAAGAATACTATTCATAACACCTCAGAGGTACTCTTTACCAAAAGCATACAAAATGTTGTTTCCTTGTACAAACAACATTGCTGAGTATGAAGCCTTAATCAATGGTATGAAGATCTCCCTTGAATGGCAAGTGGATAAGCTCAATGTCCTTGGAGATTCACAATTAGTCATCAATCAAGTAAATGATATTTATCAGACAAAGGATGACAAGCTGGTGCCTTATAAACAACTGGTTGATGATCTTAGAAAGTATTTTTCTCATATCACATTTCAACAGGTTCCAAGAGCAGACAATAAGGCTATTGATGCAATGGCTACTCTTGCTTCCATGCTACAGATGCCAGAAAATGATTTTCGACATGAATTCCTAGTGGAAATGTTACACTACCCTGGCTATGATTCCCCTAAATCCCAGGTAATCTGTTCAGTCATTGGACATGATTCATCCCGCTACTATCATATCTATTCCTACCTTCATGAGCAGATTGTTCTGGACACTTACACCCAGAATGAGAAACGTCACTTAATCTACAGTGCTTCATAGTTTGTCATCATAGCTAATGACTTGTATAGACCTGGTCTAGATAGTACCCTCCTTAGGTGTTTAGAACCCGATGAATCCAAGTGTGTGTTAGTAGAGGTGCATGAAGGCATCTATGGGTCCCACTCTAATGGCCTAACACTAGCCCGTAAACTTATTAGAGCTGGCTATTATTGGCCAGAAATGGAAAAAGAAGCTACACAATTTGCTAAGTCTTGAAAACAGTGTCAACTACATGGTAATCTGATTCATGCTCCAGCCAAGGAGCTTATTCCCTTCATTACTTTCTGGCCATTTCAACAATGGGCCTTTTATTTGGTGGGTCAGATTTATCCCTTTTCCTCAAATGGATACAAGTTCATCATCACAACTACCGACTATTTTACCAAGTGGGTGGAGGCAGTCCCTCTCACCGTTGCCAATGGAAAATCAATAGCTATGTTCATCCTCAACTACATCATCTGTAAGCATGGTGTACCCTCAGCAATAATCACTGATAATGGGGGGAAATTCAAAAAAAATGATTTGATAGAGCTATTCTCTAAGTTTAAAATTACTCAGCATTATTCTTCCATCTATTATCCTCAGGGTAATGGAAAGGCAGAAGCATCCAACAAGACAATCCTTAAAATCCTACATCGCACAGTGCATAAATCCAGATGAGATTGGCATCTCTAGATCAATCCAGCTCTCTAGGCATATAGGAAAAGCATAAGAACACCAACAAGGGCTACGCCCTATGCTTTGGTTTATGGAGAAAATGTTATGCTACCAATTAAGGTTGAGATTCCTTCTCTACGAGTCTCTCTAAAAGCCCTCATTACTGATGATGATAACAGAATATCTCAGCTACAAGAGCTAGAACTACTTGATGAACATCGATAAGTGGCATTTGATCACCTTAGAGCATATCAAAAAAGGATGTCCAAGAGCTACAACAAGAAGGTTCGACCAAGGGACTTCCAAATGGGTGACCTTGTTCTGAGGGAGAACCCTAAGAATCAACAACATCAAATCTAGAAAGGAAAGTTTGAGCCAAATTGGCTTCGTCTGTATGTTGTTACTGTAGTGTTTGGGTCTGGCACCTATCAAATTTCTACTACTAAAGGAGAGAACCTCAAAGATCCCATCAACTCTCTTCATCTGAAACAGTTCTACAGCTGAGACATCTTCAATGTGCTCATTTACATAGTAAATTCCTAAAAAAATTCTAAAAATATGAAAAAGTCCTGAAAAAATGATCATCTTAGTGAAAACCTAGTGATAGGCACTTTGATGTATCTCCAAAAAAATCATATATTCCAAAAATACAAAGAAATTAAAAATTGAAAAATACAAAAAAAGAGAAAAAGAGAAAAAGTGTCATTGATGAAAACCTGGCAAACAGGCGTCATGGTAGCAAAAAAAGAATTTATGCCAAGCAGGTGAAAACCTGGTAAATAGGCACCTCTTGTTCCACATTGCTATATCTATCATAGCATCACTTGGATTTCTACAGCTGCTTTCCTGCTTTCCTACTTTCATTTGCTTTTCGCATGCTTTCAATTACCCGTCAAGACACCAACTTACATGGATTGAAACTGGTCATACTCTTAGGACAACCCTCCTGGTCGTACTCTAGGGGGCACTGTCCTATTGCATTTTGGGATCTACTTTGTGATAGTCACCAGTGGTTCTCACTGTTTCTAGCTACTGTCATTTTGCCTATACTGAGGTCTCTCTCCTTGAGAATCTCCCTTACATCAGTCACCAGTGATTCTCACTGTGTCTGCGTACTGATGCCTAGCTATTGCTTTGATCTTTTCACTCGAGAATCTCTCTTGTGTCAGTCACTAGTGGTTCTCGCTGTGTCTATCTACTGTCACCATACTATTGAGATTGCTCGCATCTGTTACAATTAAATTTATACTCAAACACTCTATCTATCAATACTCAGTCTTGATAACTCTTTGCTTTAGTTTGTGCATAGCTTTCGGTCACTTTCGTAACACTTTGGTTCCTTTGTGAACCCTACTGACTTAACATTAATTCAACACCATATACCTAGGGCAACAACATCAATTTTGTCCCCACAGCACAAGACAAGTCAGTCATCATTACTTAGGGGCATGGGTCCCCAATTTGATCACATCTTTGGTTTACACTTGAGTCAGTAATCTTGTCACTTCTTATGGACAACTCGCTACTGACACAAACTGGTGTTTTTCAACACCACCATAAATAGTATTTTTTAACACTATCTTTGGACACATCTATGTTTTTTAACACACATCAAATATCACAAACATAAACATCTATCGATAACAATCAAACATAATGCACTCACAAGCACAACGGTGTTTTTCAACACCTCATACACACACATATTCAAAAACTTTGAAACTGGCTCAGCTATGCTTGAATCTTTCTTTGTATGTTGTCTATTCTCATGAATTTCAATGATATTTTCTTTGTCTACTTCTTGTGGGTGTGTTTTTGATGATCTGGCAAAGTCAAATAGACAAGGTGTATGTGATAAGAGCTCCCGTACTAAGGTGGAATAGCCTCACATCCCTCAATCTTGTTTATTTCTATGCCATGGTGAGGTTGGTACTATCTCCTTGACTATTATTGCTTTGTTTGTTTACGCACGATCGCACTCATGGTTATCTTGGCTTTGAATGCCTCAATACTGGTATATTCTTGCAATATTAATTGGAAACAATGTTTAGGTCATCTTGGCTTTTGTGCCCTAGTGCTTACATTTGTTTCCTACATTTTATCCGATGAGGGTCATATTCATATCCTTATGGTTGCATTGTGGCACCAGTAAGGGTTGTATCGACTCCCATTTTCCAAATATAAAAATTCTCAATGATGATGATTTTACGATGGGTCTCACAACCAGGTCTTAGAATTACATTTTCATATTACATCTAGCATAGGATTATATTTTCATTCTAGACTTGCATTGTGGCAGCAATTCAATTTTCTCTTCATTGCGTTCTTCTGGGTTTGTACATTGGGGAGTTCTTCTTCACTGTCCTAGTTTCATCACGACTACATAAGTGTTTGATCCTCGCTCTCAAATTCTTCACATATTATTTTGGTTAGCATTCATCATCTTGCATGAGATGTTAGTACCGTATACATTACACATTCACAACCCATTATCATTTACACATTGCATTTGCATATTCTCATTCATAAATGCATTCACATCCATCATCTGCATACATATACATTTGGATAAACATAAACATGTGCATTTCATTCATTTATATTCAAGACATGTTCATTTGCATACATTCTAATCATCTAAACATCTAAGCGTATAGGAAACATCTCATAAAAGACAACATGACAAATGTAATGATGCCAAAAGATGAGCTCGTATATAAATATCTCAATGTGTCAATATAATACAAAAATGGTGCTACTCGAGAATAGTCTATCTCAAAACTAATGATACAAATACATGGATGCCAATGCATCAGATACATCAATATGATCTCATTTATCGACTCTCAAGTCTATCTCTGGCCTTCTCCCTCATCACCTGGAGGAGGAGGAGGTGGAGGCATATTTGGTGGAGGTGGTGCCTATGCACCCTCTGACCCTCTGGCATAAGATGAAAACTTGGCAACCTGTGATGCCTAATCAGGCACCACCCCTATATATGATGCATAGTAGTATGTGGCCCATGTCGTCTGATGGAAAATCTCCTCCTATGATGTCTGCAGCTACCCACGGATATCTTGTAACTCCCGATCTCTATTTAAGAGTCAAGAATCCCGTACAACTACATGTACTATAAGATCTGTCACCTGTTGCATGAGCTGACGAACTCTCTCTCGAGACCATCACAGAGAATCATGTACTGGATCCTGCGCAGGCTGATCCTTCTGCATAGGATCCTCCTGTTCTTCCTCCTCCTAAGGGTGTACCTGTTTCTCCTTAGCTATTTGCTTGACAGTCTATCATCGGGACTGTCTCGCACTACCACTGTCGTTGGCCCTAGCATCCATCCCCATCTGTCTAGCTGGAATATCCACCTGTAGTATCTTGGGTTGGGGCTTCTATTGTGGTCTCTACTATGGTGGTGGTGGCATCAGTGTCTACTATTGTGCCACCTGTGGAGGTACCACCTGTCCTCAGCCTGCCATGCCGACCAGATCTGTAAATCTCAGGAATGGATGTGTAACAAAGTGCTCCTGATACTTTGCGGTCACACTGCCATCTACTACATCTCTCAGGTAGTCCCACTGTATCGAGACCAATGCTCATATGTCAATCATAGTCTGCCCCTGATCTAGCTTTGTCAACCAGCCTCTCCTCACCTCATCTGCAAATCGAGCATATGCAGTATACTCCTATGAGATATCTTGTGGACGACCAAACTGCCGCCATACCCGCTTTTGTGGGAATCTCTCTATCACAGTAATGGCTTGACCAATCATAGCACGTGAGAAAAACATATAAATGAGTTGCTCTGTAGTATCATCCCATGCCTTCGTCAATCTCCATGATCTCCAGACTATTACTGCTAGGTCGTCAAGCTGGGCTCACCACTGCTCTATCTTACCCAACGCTAGTTGGGTAATCATGCCCCTGTATCTACAGATATATGACTCTAAAGGCTATCTCAATTCCTCACATATTGGCCGATTCACGGGAAGGTGCTCCCATGCCTATACCTGTAGAACAAATACCCCGGCCGCCATACTCTTCGCCTCTCGATAGATGATCTCATGCATCTCGTGATACATGTGGGCCAACATGCACTGACCCCACCCATAATGTCTTAGCTGGGCTAACATATGTTGTAGCATCCTACCCCAACCACACTCCAAACCCTGCTATCCACAATCGGGCATCAGATAACAACCAAGGAAACATGCTAGTACCACTAGTAATCTGTGTGTCGGGCCGTACACACTGATCAGATCCTCCCATGGGATGGCCCTCCCCATGACAAGGTCATCCTGTAATATCTCTCTCAATGCCAGGGTCCCTAATCTAGGTTGCACCTCATACTCCACCCTGGCTCCATGGAAGGGAATCCTCAATATCCTGTAGATATCCTCAGGGGTCACAGTCATCTCGCCCTGTGGAAGGTAGAAGGTGTTCATTTTTGAATGGAAATGCTCGACAAGTGGTCCTAATAAACCATTGTTTACTCAAATCTCGGGTACACTACAGAGAGAATTTAGAACCAAACTATCTAGATGTGTTGTCTCTGCATCATCTAACTGAGCCACTAGTCTGCCGATGGCTGGGTGGTATGATCTGAAGGCAATGTCAGGGAAGTCAACCTGCACAACATGCAAACAACAGTGCACGATCAGTAATCTAAGATAATCGATATCAAACTGAGAAATAAAGCATTAAAGACATCCTACAGACAGGAACAACGCTAACACTAATGCCATTGGACATGACATAGACTTATTTCATGTTCTAAACTGCTCAATTTTCTCCATGCAAAGAAGCAGATTTTTGCGTGAAGAAAGTTTTCGGGCCATGCGAACTTTGCTTCACATCTGTGCAAGAAAACATTTTGTCAGAGGGTTTCTCGCATGAATGTGGGTACTCTCCCGCATGAGACTTCCCACCGCTTGGCGTGAGAAGGCAGTTTCTCGCACGAGATTTCCTTACGGGCCGCGCGAAGAAACTAGCTCTTCGCACGAGGATCCCGCGGAAAGTTCCTAAAAACATAGAATTTACTGCAAAAATTGACTAAAAATGGTCAAACTGGAATTGAAAAAGAGGTTTATTGACCACTTACTGGAGGTCCATACGCTACCGGCCGACTGTGCCTCCTAGATCGCTCGAATCGATGCGTGTTGTAGGGGACTACCATTTTTGCTCAGAGCTCCATTTGCAATAGTCAAAAGGTTGAAATGATTTGAAAATGACCTTTTGGTCCATATATAGGTTTTGACCTAATTTTTCAAAGTGCTCCATTTTGGGTGAAAATTTCACCACTAGCTAATTTGATCGCTCTGACTCCATTTTCGTGATCGAAATCAAAATCTGACACTTTTATATAGCTCAAAATTGCATTTTAAAATTTTGGGACCGACACGTTCGAACGCTTGTGCAGTCAACTTTCTGACGTCGCTTTCTTGTCAGAATCTTATCTTATCATCATTTTTTCAAATCTTTCACTTTTTTTCTTAAAATTCAACTTTGGTCAACCCTAGTCAAACTTGGTCAACCAGACCTCAAAATCACTCAAAATTGATTCTGCATCTTCTAAATTCTTCTATAATCTATTCTGAGTTCTTCTTGATCTCTGATTCAACATCTATCTGTGATTTCTTGCTCTCGATCATCATATGACATGTCATCTTTCAATTTCGCTCCCGAGGGGGCAGGATGATTACATCATTACATTTAAAAGGGACTCTCATTTCTCATTTAAAGCCCCCTGATTTATTGCCCCCTGATTACTCATTCATTTTCATGCATTGATAGATTATTGAATTGTTGCTACATTCTTAGTTCATAATCTCATATAGAATAATCTCATTTGCAATAGATTAATTTCAATTTCTACAATAATCTCATTCAAATCATGGCATAGTTTTAATCCCATTTCTAGCTTAAATGAATCATTTAGAATAATCTTGCATCACATTTTGCATTGCATTCATGGAGAAAATCCTTCATTCTTAGATCGGTCTATGGTTGTGAGACTCTCATTCTGAGAGCAATTTCAAAACCCCATCTAGATAGAAGGCAATAGGTCGAATCATGCAGGCAGGCAGGATGAATAACTCATATTCAGTTCTGTGTGTATCTGATGAACAAGGACTATGTTGAAGTCAACTGTTGAATAACAAGGCCACATTTGATGTATAAAGTTGCACCGTCTACCGCTACTCGGCCTACCTCACGCTACGACCTGTTGTCCTAGTTAGGAAAGATGCCTGCACAAATATTCATTCACGAACTCCTGCATACCTTGCCAATTCATAAAGAAATTCTTGAAGATGCCCTGAATGAATCTCGTGTTCCTAAAAATATCAACGTTGCTTAGTTCCAAGCCATGATTGGGAATTTAGCTGCACAAGAGCATCTTGTTTTTACTGAGAAATAATTTTGTGGTCCTGACCTTCATCATAATAAATCCCTCCATATTGAAGCCAAAATACAATTCACTAAAAGCAAATGCGTCCTTATAGATGGTGGATCTGGCCTAAATTTGTGCACATTGAAAATGATTCATAACATCGGTCTTTCTGAGGAGCTTCTGGATGTAGACAAACGAATCACAATAAATTCCTATGATGATAGAGAATGAGAAAGAAAAGGTTTGATCACACTACCCTTACAAGTGAGCACAGCCTTAATTGAAACTATTTGCCACATGTTGGATCTGGATCTACCATACAACATCTTGTTGGGATGACCCCGGATACACGCTATCAAAGGTGTACCCTCTACTTATCATCAATGCCTCAAGTTTCCACATCATGGTAGAGAAATAAAAATTCTCAGAGATCCTAAACCCTTTCAGTATTTCAAGAGACTGGAAGGCAAACAATCCAATTATTGTCCATTGAATGAGTTTGGCCAATATTTCAATAAAGAAACACCTATTCTAGGAACCTCCTTGTCTACAGAAAAGACACCAGAGATAAAAGCTGATCAATCCAAAGGAAAGGAAAAGGTTGTTGATGATAAAATGCTTGAATCTGAAACAAAGACCACCTTTACATATCAGAATATGGGAGAATACAAATTTGAAAGTGCTCTATGCATCGGACAGCTCCCTTTGTCCCCAAAATCCTATGGGAGACCATCACTAGTACCTCCCTCTAAAGAGAAATATCTCATGCATTGCAAGACAACCACTTTTGAGCATTGGGGGTCCTTATAAGATGAGCATGTGGAATACAATGTCCTTGATTAGCTCTATAACGAAGAAGAATAAAAACTTGTGGCATTCCCTAAAGGAAAGTATATCAAGGCTACTCCCATTGTTGAAAGCATGGGATATCATGGTACTGGTCTTGGCACTAATGAAACTAGTACGAAGAATATTGTCACAACAAATCCTTATCCTCGAGGACACGGAATGGGCTCTGTGGAAACTAAGACTAACTTTGCCAAGGACTATTGTTTAGCCGCATCAAATTCAAACATCGAAGAAGATTTTTTCAAAATCCCTTTCCAATACATTGAAGATGACCTTGATGACTTTACCCATGTTCTCACCATCACACAAGGTGACCTCTCATCCCCTCACCTTCCCCTCACAAACCCTAAACTAATTGACTGGGATCAGGAAGATTCCCCACTAGCTTTAGACATTTGTGATTCAGATGAGGCAGTCTTAGCTCTCTTTGGGCTTAAGAATCTCTGAGAGTACGAACATCAGATCCAGTACAACAAGAAATCCTACTTCGATAGCCAAGTCAACTCTCTTACTCACAAAAATGAAAATAAAAGTCAAAATAATAAAACATCCCCTAGTGAAAACCTCTCGCGGGCACCTTTGGATGAAGAAAAAGACAAAATAAAGGATGCATCCCCTAGTGAAAAACTTTCTAAGGCACTAGAGGAGGGAGAAGTTGACCTTCCATTTATATCATCAGAATCAGAGATATCTTCTATGATCATTGAAAATACTATGTCTATCAATCTTGGTACCAGAGAATCCACAAATCAACTACATCGCAGTTGTATGCACCCTAAAATGGTTGCTTAGACTTTGGGCCCCCATTTCTCAATTTATCAAATCCCTGAATCAATATTTTTCAAATATCAACAATATCAAAATTATCAATTTCCTTGATCAAATCATAATCAATTCAATATTTCCTAAGGTTTGAGCCTTATTTAATTTAAAAGAGAAAAAATAAAAATAAAAATATTATTTAATTAAGAGAACATGCTCTCTTTTAATTAATTAAAAATTTCTTTTCATTAAATAATAAAATCACTTTATCCTAAGTCTTTATTTAATTAAAAGGAATTTCCTCCTCTTTTATTTAAATAAAAAATCCTCACTTTTCTTCTTATCCTATGTTGCACAAATAAAGCATTATTCTTATTTTATAAAAAGGGAAAAAGCACTTTTTGTCTTATGTGAGACACAAAAGTCAACTCTTATTTTCCTATTGGAGAATATTTGTGCACAAGGATCAAGCTTCCATTTTTCTCCACCCTTGATTAAGACTTTTACCTCTTAATCTCAATGGTCCATTTCATCTCATTTCTTATAAAATGAGAGCTCTCTCCTTCATTTTGATATCGTAGGTGTTGATGCTAGTGTTATGCTGTAGGTTTTCTAGGTCACTTTGGAGCTTTTTGAAGATTTGGAGCATTCTTGGTTTTTGCATCTACATGTTATCATAGTTTTATTTCTTGCATTATCATGGCATTCTTATCTTAGATTTCCTTTCTGCTTTAGATTAATTCATCTAGCTTAACTAGGAGGCTTTGTAATACTTGTTCTTTCATTTTCATAGCTTAACTCGCATATTCATCTTAATCTAGCTTGCATTGCATTTCATTCTTGATTCTTGAGGATATTGATATTCTTTCCCTTGTCTTCATTGAATCTCTCATTGCATGGTTTACTAGCAAGGTTATAGGCTTAATAGCTCTAGCTGAGAGTATTCTAAAAACCCTTGCACTCCATGCCTAGGGAGCTATGGATCAATTTTTGAGACCTCATTCTTCAGTGTTCTTGAATGTAAGGATTCATAGAAGTGTGACACAGTTATAGCACACATTTTTGGTGCCCACCATGGGGCAACCCACCTCTTGCATGTTGATTTTGATTATTTTTAGAGTCAACCCTTGTGCAGATTTGTTTGGAGATGAAAAACCCTAGATTTGAAAGATTTGATCATATCTCTCAAACTGCTTGGTGTTTTGGTCTAAAATTTTGTTTACAACTTGGTGACATATCAGAGAATCTTCAATAAAAAATTTATATTTTTTGGAGGTAATTTGTATTTTTTATGATTTTTTCTTTATTTTTCATAACAAATTGATTTTTGGCGCATATCAGCATATTTTTCAGAAATTTTTACATTTCTAGAAAGGTCTTGAAATTCTATAGGGGGTCCATTCATTGTGTTTTTAACTTATAGGTCATATCATAGCTCATTTGGTCAATTTGTAAAAACTGGTCTATTTTGGGAAAGTGGCTCTCTAGGGCACAAATGAAAACATCTTACTAAAATTTTGACATTTTTGGAAAGCTCTCTATTTTTTGATAGAGGTCTATTTTCTGCATTTTGGGTTTAGGGTCCGAATTCATGTGGTATAAGTCAAATATTGTTGACAAAGTCAAAAATCAAAATTAAAAAAGAGGTATTTGATGATTAGCGTACACTTATTTTTCACATGGTTCAATGTATGATGTAAGTTGTCATTTAGATTATTTGTTGGTTATCATTTCCCCTAATAATTAATTCGCATATCTAACCATCTTAGGGTTTGCATAAGTTGAATATACATTGCATATCTTGTTTGCTTGTTTGCTTGTCTTGTTCATTTGAAGGTTCATGGCTTGCTTTTATGGAAAATGCTTAAAACAAATTAAAAAAAGGTAAAATCTACCAAGCCCATTGCGTTGGACTTGAGGTATTTTGTTACATCTTTACAACATTTAGATTTTGGGATTAAAAATAAATCTCTCATGTGTTTGGCTTGAGTGTTTACATGCTTTCATAGAACACATTTTAATTGATGCTCTTAATGGGAAATGAATGGACATAGATTTGCTTT
>MU228359.1:5965815-5996230 GCA_018584345.1 Thuja plicata | reverse complement strand
CTAAATGGAATACTTGAAGAAGAGGTATACATTGAACAACCAGAAGGGTTTGTAGATCCAAACAAGAGGAACATGGTATGTAGACTTCACAAAGCCTTGTATGGATTAAAACAAGCTCCTAGAGCCTAGTATGAATGACTTCATTTCTATATAATAAGTATTGGATTCATAAGGACTAGTGAGAACAGTAATCTTTATTTGAAAGAAGATACTAATGCTAACACTTTGATTGCTGAAATATTTGTTAATGACATCATATTTGGAGGCAATGATATGCTATGCAAATCATTTGCTGATGAAATGAGAAAGGAATTTGAGATGTCTATGTTTGGAGAGATCAATTTCTTTCTTGGTCTACAGATCATTCAACAAAGTGAAGGTATTTTCATTACACAGTCCAAATACATCAAAGAAGTTCTAAAAATATTCAAGATGGAAGAGTCCAAACCTGTTGGAACACCAATGGCTACTGGATGCAAATTAAAAAAAGAAGATAAGACAACAGAGGTAAATTAGACTCTATACAGATCCATGATAGGGAAACTCATGTATGTTGTACACACTAGACCAGATACTGCACATGCAGTAGGAATTGTTGCTAGATTTTCTGCTAACCCTAGGGAATCACATATAACTGCTGTGAAAATAATTCTAAGATATCTGAAGATTACCGAATAATTTGGCTTATGGTATAGAAGAGAAGGCAAATTTGAACTAAAAGTGTTTACTGATGCTGATTGGGATGGAAATCTTGATGACCGGAAGAGCACAACTGGAGGAGCATTCTTTATGGGTGACAGACTTGTCACATGGATTAGCAAGAAGCAAGGATGCATCTCTTAGTCTACTGCAGAAGCATAATATGTTGCTACTACTGCAAACTTCTCAAATATTGCATGGATCAAACAATTGTTGGAAGGTATGCATATGAAGATCAAAGAACCAGTAGTTATTTATTATGATAACACTAGTGCAATAAATATTTCCAAAAATCCAGTAATGCATGCAAAGACTAAACACATTGCCATCAAGTATCATTATTTAAGAGAACAAGTTCAAGAAAAGGAGGTGATACTTGAATATGTGCAATCAAAAGAATAATTGGCTGATATCTTCACTAAGCCACTGCCCAAGGATACATTTGAGTACCTGAGAAAAAGACTAGGGGTCAAACCCATGTCTAAAAGTCAGTAAAAGGACTGGACACTACATCAGCCATATATTATCAGAATATCATTCATGATTGATGCAAGCAACAGCTAAAATTCAATGCTACATCTATAAATAGAAAGGTATATATCAGAACCAAGCACTAGAGTAGATTGTTATATTGATAATGGATAAGGGAAATTCAAGGAATATTTATGGAAAGAAGAAATTGGTTGACAGAATGTCAGATATTTGTAAAATATTTGTTTGGCATTGTTGTCAAAGGGAGAGAATGTATGTATCCATATTATCATCAAAAAACTATTCATTATCAGATTACTCCAAATAGGGAGAGATCATATCCAAAGGGAGAGAATTGAAAGAATTGATATAAAAGTTGCAAACAAAAGACAGAGACATCAAAGAAGCAAAACAGTCAAAGAGAAAATTGACACCAATAGAGGTCACAACACATTAGAAGAAGAAAAAGAAAATTTGCAAGAATCAAATCTACGCTTACACAGAGCTTATCGGTGGTCAGACATTTTATCAGTTATCAAAACAAACTGTTTGGTTATTTGATGAATCTCAACAAATGTATTTCATATTGTATTAGAAATAGTATAGTTATGATAATATAGTATGTTTTCATCAATGCCAAAGGGAGAGATTGATGACATGTAACTGATTAAATGGTTCACTATATTAAGTTGAAGATGATGTAAGACATTAAATCAGTTAATGGTTTGTATTGTCAATGATGTCAACTTTATATCATCTATATGGTCATATATATAAAGCAAAAGACTTTAGAGAATCAATGGAATAAAGGTTATGCTTTCAGAAATGCATAAAAGTAAAGTATTCACTAAGTGACATACTACACCAATGGAGTGCACACCATCGGTAAAGACAGAGATAAAGTCACAGTGATGCCCGACGAGTAGAAGACAGTGTTTCTCGACGAAGCAGAATAAAAGGATGCCCGACGAGATAAACACAGTGTTTCCTGACGAGAAATATCCAATTATACCCAATGGATGGAGATCCCGAAGCTAACTGAAGTGACACCAACGAAACTGGCAGTTGTCACTGATGACAAACTATAGAGTTGACCGACAGAACAGAGAGATCAGAAAATGACAAAATATCTAGCTGGTAGAGCTAAAGGATAGACATAACTGGTTGTTTGATTTTTTTTATTCAACCACAGTTAAGTAAATGATTTGTACAGTTGGAAAGAAGATAACTATGAGATAAATTAGGAGTTAAAGCCGTAAATCAATTTGGTTGGATTATTTTTCACGCCAAGAATCAAGAATCAAGAACCTAGAATTAAGGAACATCATGTCTATATAAGAGACAAGCATAATTCACTTCAAAAGAGAGGCAAGCAAGCAATCAAATACACGAGGGAGTGAACTAAAAGAAGATGCTAAAGAGAAACTGATGAAGGATTAACTTCATGCAGTCCTGATCAATCAAGTTGAGGAAGAGCTAAAGAATTCTGCAGACACCGACAAACATAAAAGCACATCATCACAGAGTAGAAAGAGTTAAGTACAAAGGAATTGTATTGATACATTGATTAGAAAGATATTGTAAGTAAATAGATCTAAAAATCTACAATTCAGTTGCATTAGAAATAGGTCATTTTGTTTCATTTTAACCATTGAAGCATTAAGTCTCTTAACAGAGCAGGACTTAACAGTCTTTTATAATTGAGGTATATCCTAACAGATTACCAGAAGTTTGACTCATGATAGTAGCACCGGTCTTACCTAAAGCCTATCGACAGTCTAAGAAGGAGGCTGATTCAAGGATGGTAGTAAGATTTGCATAAAGCCTATTGACTGTCATGAGACTGATTCAAGGATGGTAGCGTAGATTCCATATACTTAGTGGCAACCTATGTATAAAAATCCTCTAACAAGGTCACACTTAACCGTGTGTTTGTAACCTTTAACAGGGTTGGCTCCTTACAGGGCTCACTTCAGAAGAGTGAAAATTTGGGGCACCGGTCCCAGTGGTTTTTCCCTTAACAGGGTTTCCACGTTAAAATCCTTGTGTTATGTGTGTATGGTTATTACTTTATTGTTTTACATTTCACATAAGCATTTATGGATTGATTGGTATACTCTGCATATTTGCTGAGTATTGGTAAATATATTTTACTACTTATCAGTTATCAAGGAGAATAAGAACAGACAAGGTAAACTGACAGACAGTTATTTGTTTCAAGTATTTCAAAGGCATACATCTTGTAGGGACTTAATAATTAGAGAATTATTGATTGGTGGATTAAAGTTTAAATTGGATAAATTTCTGAGGCCACTGATTCACCCCCCCCCCCTCTTAGTTATTACTAACACCTTGTATCACAAATAGGTTAGCATAATCATATAAATTCATCTCAGCCTGCATGTCAGTCATAAACATCATATACATATAGAATGATANCCCCCCCCCCCCCTCTTAGTTATTACTAACACCTTGTATCACAAATAGGTTAGCATAATCATATAAATTCATCTCAGCCTGCATGTCAGTCATAAACATCATATACATATAGAATGATAACATATCCATCCTACATAAACATCACATAGAATCATATCACAACACAAAGTAGATCACCACCATAAAAGTCCATTTATATATAATGTCTAGCATACATCAGTGTCTCATAATATCATACATAATGTGTATCAAAAATAGTCTGAGAGAGTCATCGCAGTGGTTGTGATGGCCCCACACCCCTGCTAGAATGGGGTGGCAACCCTATTGAACCCTGGGAATCTCAACCTGTACTCTAGGATACAGACCTCTCTGAGTATGTTGGCTCCTTCTCTCCCTCTAGCATGACACTATGATATAGGCCCATGTAGTATGTGGCCTCTTGTCCTCTCCTATTGGCCTCCCTCTATGTTGCAAACGCATCTGCTACCACCTATCCCAGACCTATGGTTGTACCTGCCTGGCGAGCTATATCCCACTTTTCCCTATAACACTCTGCCCATCTCTGCGCAGCATCTTGCTACACTGTCAAAGTTTCTATCTATGCTGACATGGCTACCAACTCCTCTCCTACCCCCTCCTCTTGTCCCCCCATACTAAACTCTCTGTTATCCACCTGAGCCTGTAGAAGGTCTAGTGCCCTCTGTGCCCCATCTCTGTATGTAGCATCTGATACCAATGCCCCCTATACTTGGGCTAGCATCTATAGACTACTCTTTGTGGCCTAAGAGGTGGCTAGTAGTCCCTGCACCCATGTCAGCTTTGCCTGTACACTACTCTCAGTCACCTAAGATGTAGCTAGTAGTCCATGTACCCTCTACAGCTCTATTTGTAGGCTATCTTGCTCTGCCACTACTGTGTCATGAACCTCTTGGGATATGTAGCCTACTATTTTCCCCTATCCATGTGGCCCTTATGGCCCCTGTACCTATGGCCCTTTTGGCCCCTGTCACTATCCTTGTCCCTGTCCCTGTATATCTGGGATCACTGGTGGTTGTCTCCCTATAGGTATATCTGCTTGTCCCCATCGCCTCATGATGGATACTCTTAGTCACACTCTCCTCCCCCATCCCCTCCTCCATCTCCTCCCTCCTCATCATCATCATCGCCATCCTATCCTCCTCCCTCCTCTCCCTCCCCAGGCTGCTCATCTGCATGCACTACACCAGGAATGGTCAATCTAATCAGCCTATGTGTCGCTCACCACTATGCATATGTAGGATCTACCCCTGCATCATGTGAGGACTCCCACGCTCTAATCCATATCACCCCTATCATGCCCATCCAAGATCCCCAAGCTCCCTATATATTCACCCTAATCCCCCAGATGTTGCCCACCTCCCTAGTCACCAAAGGATGAGGAAATCCATCCAGCACGGCCTCCTGAACCTATCTCATCTACCTTTGTACCCTCGAAGGCATGTACCTACAAATGACATAGGACATGTGTCCTATCAACCAACAGTCGATCTATATGAATCTCAAATAGTAGGAGTCATAATGATCATCCTCTGCATATCCATCCCCATCCTGGTGGCCCCATGTCTTGCATCCTGCATATGACACCCACTAGATGTGGCCTATCTCATCTAAGGTCCTACGCTAGTATCCAATCGATTCTGTAGACTCATAACTAATAGGAAGCCTGTACCTGCATGCAAATGGCTCAAAATCCTGCCTAGTCTCCTGAGTGAAAATAGGGTGTATGACAGCTATATGCTCTCATTCCCACACTAGTAATAGAGTACAACCTGGTCCTAATGCCCTACCCTTATGGTAGGAGCACATGTGAAGATCATAATAAAGTTGTCCCAAGATGGTATATGCCGAGAAATATTGCTCTCCATCATCCACCATGCTACTTAGAACACGTGCATAGCCGATAGGGAATCTCTTCCCTGCATGATCTGACATCATGTCCTCCTATCAACCCTGTTAGATATAATTCCAATGATCATAACCGTGGTTGTACCACCATCACTCCTGCCCATGACATCTACTATCGTGTAGTGGGAATGTCTGTGTATGCCCTCCTAAAGGCCATCTCCATATGTGGCTCTAACCCCTCAAAGTAATACTCAAGAATAAGTCCCCAAATTGGCACTCTATAAATCTTCCACACATCATGCAGAGTGATAGTCACTTCCCCTATGGGGAAGTCAAAGTTAGAGGTGGTACTATGCCACCTCTTAATCAGTGCATTATATGCTCTCAAGTGGGGCCAAAGATGAACATGCTCTAGGCCTCACAAGGTGACCAGTCCCCACTCCTCAGTCGTCAACTCCTGCGCTAACACCATCGTCGCTTGATAGCTCTCCCTAGCCTGAAAGGAAATTGTCTCCTCCTTCATCCACCAAATACCCATGTCAGATATCAGATAGCTTTCTTTCTTGATCTGGGGCATTGAAAAATGCCCCTGGGTCCCTTTGCCTCCCTTTTTAGTCTATTTCAGGGTCAATCAGCGGAGACGCCTGTTTACCCGTGCAAATGGTGGTTCTTCACAACCGTCGATCTACGGAGACAGCAGTTTAGGCTACCACCTCTTTTCCGTGCAGAAAATGAACCTACTTCATCGTCTCCTCCCCCTTTTCCATTTGCCCTTGCCCTTGCAGATGATGATCATGCGATCTTCGTCTGCGTAAATGTTGATCGCTAATTAGCCATCTGTGAAGACACTAATATGTCAATCACCGTCTACACAGATGGCGGTTAGGTGACCGTCATCTCTATTCCAGGCTAGTTTGGAGCATTTTTTGAGCGCCATAAATGTAACATTAAACATTAAATATGTAAAGGACAAAGAGGTCTTCGACTACTCACCGGTAGTCCTACATCCGTGAGTCACTGATGTGTCCTAACTCACTCTCCAAGATGTGCATGCTCTTGAATAACTGTCATCTCTTCTCTCTTCTTCCATCTTTTTTCTCTTCGTAAATGCAAATGACTTCTCTTTGGGCCCCGATGGACTATTTATATTCTCCTAAGACCCATTTCTTCTGTCCTTCTCCCTATTTCTCATCTTGGTCCCCATTTTTTTCCCTCCATTTCTTTTGGACATGCCATGCAATTGGTTTTTCCCCCTCTTCTTGCCTTTTTCAAAATAAAATTATTAAAAATATTTTATTTTTTCCTATTATTTTCTTGAGGGGGCACACTTCTCTACCCTCGTCGCCTTAGTTTTTCTTGCCCTTTCTGGGGCATCTTATTTTCTTTTCTTTGATGCGATGCCACTTTCGATGCCGCATCAAAGAGGGGCAAAATGTAGACTTCCAAAATCATCCTTATATTAATTTAATTAATATTCCCATAACATTATAGTTAATTTTAATTAATTATATTTGTTATATTCTTCTATCTATTTAATTTATTTATTTAATTAAATATGATTCATCTTCACGGTATTTAAATCTTAATTTAAATATTATTCCCCCTTTGATATATTAAATCACATTATATACATTTCCCTCATTAATCCCTTTTAAATAAATTTATAATTTATTTATTCCTCCACATGACTTAATTCTACTAAACCACAATTAATCTAAATCTAATTTGGATTAAACTAATTTGAACCTAGATCCTACCCTACCTCATATCACTCTCACCAAATAGACCTCCTCACTAATTAACTAAGGTTAATTAGGCTAATTTGAGGATTCCTACACATATTAGTCCTAATTATTTTCTCACACGTGTGTGAGCAAATTTCTAAATTTGACTTTTCAAATTTATTCTAATTTGGATCCAATTCTTACAACCTTGATGACACTTTCTTACACTTTCTAAAAGTGTTTCATTGGACTAAAACTCATACACCTCTTACAAGATCCTTCACATGTGTACTTTAAGTACACCTTGACCCATCACATCACAAGTTGCTCACATGTGTGTGAGAAAACTTGGCCTCTTGCATGGCTTATGTGTCCCTCATGTGGCACCTATGTGGATGCCACATGTGCTCCACCTCATTCAATCCATCTCCTTCCTTCCAAAAATCTATAAATAGAAGCTCTTGTCAAGAGAAAATCATCTCCATTTTATGCATTGTTATCATGCTAGTTTAGTTTTTGAATTCTTAGTTCATGTTCATGTTTTTAAGTTCATTTGAAAATCTAGAAATCATATCTTAGGATTAATGGAATGAATCTAGTTTCATTATCTCATGCATACCATCTTAGCTTAGTTCTTGCATCTTCATCAATGGTGAAAGCTTGAGACAAGTTCCCTATATGTGTTCTTGAGTTATTAGCTTATATTTTATGCATTTCAAGTGGGATTTATATATTGTGTTGAGAGAGCACACCTACATACATCTCTAGGAGCAAATCAACAAGGTATTAGGTGCCCTTGTTTGGCTCATCTGAGGTTGTGGTGAAAGTTATTGTCTTAAGATTTCTTTTAAAACATGCTAACACTTTAAATCTTATTTCTAATGAATAACCTTAATGTTTTCATGTTCTAGTTTTGTTCTTGGAAGGTACACTTTCTATCACATACAAGACTTTCTTGTGTTCTTCTGGATATATGATGGTTCCTTTCAGTGGGATGTTTCACTCTTTATAGGAGGTAGGTCATTGAAGTAACTCTTGTCGATGGTTAGAGAAGTCTATTTGGAACCAAATACAGAGTTCAAATCGATGGATTTGTGTCAATGAGGGGAAAGGAAAAGATGGCCAGATTTACTCTTTCAGTTGCATTTAACAAATCATTTACCTTGTCAAGATATTCAAGTGGAGACATTACTGCAGTATGGCTTCCAATGGTTTCACCCATCACTTTGTACCAAGGGGGTTGGATTTGGGTCACTTATGATGACCTTATGGCAAGACATGTTGTCAATTAGTGCCAAAACCCTTAGTCATCATAGAGTTGACCGAGCCAGTAGTGCAACCCAAGCAGTTACATTGTAACCCAAGCACTGGCAGTGTCGACCAAGTAGAAAGTGGTAATCAATATTACCCGAGTGGTCAATATGACCTAAGTACATAGTGTAGCCTGAGTGCTAGAGTTTTTCACATTACTCGAGTGACAGCATAAAGCTTGAGTGCCAGTATATTGCCCGAGTGGACTACTAGACCCGAGTAACAGTATTGGGCCGACTTAGCTTATATTGTTTGATATTAATTTATCTTATGGAAGCTGGCTTACAGAAGTATTTTATTTGGATAAGGTATAAATATAAGGTATTTTGTTTATCCAAATGTGTGTGAATATATGTGAAGAAGTGTATGTGTGAATATGAAGTGGCAGATTGTTTAAGAAGCTACAACAGTATAAGGAATAGTAGAGACTCATCCATCACATTCAATTGATTAGTTTTTAAAACATTGGATCTTATTCAGAAAATCAGAGTTGCATAGAAGATCATCTATTGGTTCATCCTAACAGGTGCATCAACAAAATCCTCTTACAAGGTGGACCTAACAATCCTTTACAAATCTCCTAATAGAGTTGCATACTTAATTGTAATGTACTAAATCCTTACACAAGGTGGACCTAATAGTCCTTATTCCTCCTAACGGGGCAGACCAATAGAAGTGGTCAATTTTAAGCTTTAACAGGTTAAATTTATACTGCAATAATAAATCTTGTGGGTACCATTCCCACCCTAGTTTTACTTTCTATTTGGAAGGTTTCTGGGTAATCAAATATTGTGTCAAGTGTTGTGGATGCTTTATTATTTTTCATTTCATGCATGCAATCAGATTAGATAATCTAATAAAGGATTAAAGAGATTAAGTTTTATTCATTCCTGATTCACCCCCCNTCCCCCCCCCCCCCCCCCCCCAATCACCTAGCCTTATCATATTTCCAACAACTTCTTCACGCCATCAGAGAAATCATCAAGTGCTTATAGAGTGATGACCATCCTTTTGCAGCTCAGAATTTATTGTTTAGCCCTTTGTGTCACATCCAGGTGCTTAATTTGGAGATCAAATTTATTCCTAATCTGATCTTTTGGTGACCTAGCATTGGTTAGGGTTTGAACTTTAGTATTTTCATCCATAGTTATGTATGCTCTTTGAAACACAATCTTTTATACATATTCTAGGTTATTCTCTATGCATTGGCAGTAGTTTTTTCTCTGTAAGTGTAATCCTTTTGCCTTCCATTAATGAAATCTTGATTTTGTACCTCTTCTTGCATTAAGATATTAATTGCATTTCCTTGCCTTGTGTTAAATGAGTTATTTCCCTATTCTCAGCTTACATGTTGTATTTTTTAATCTTCATGTATATCTCTTAGATAGAATTAGACTTAATAATAATGTATGTTTTGGTGCCTTTTATTGATTTTAAGTGTAGTCATTGGTAGGGAGAGCAACCATATTTAAATTTGATGCATCATAACTTTTCCCTTTCAATATTTCACTTTCAGCACCTCCTTCTCCCTTTTCCTTGAAAGTAGTAGTTGAGGTGCATCCTAATTACAAAGGTAGTTAACCTTCTCTAGAGAATCAACCTCACTTGTTAAGTCCCACACTTGGAGGTTGTTTTCATGTTTCACGAGGTCGCCTAGGTCCCTAACCACCATCTACACAAGCATGAAGACTTTTGTGTTAATAATAACCTACCCTAGTTTTCTCATTATTAGATTAGAAAGTAGCTTCTATGGGTTCTAATATGATGAACTATAACTGATTGAATGTTTAAAGATGATAATTTGATGATCACCGAGCTGCGAAAGTGAATGCAAGACATTAAATTGGTTAATGTATTGTATTGTCATTGATGTCAAATTGATATGTTTTGATTGTTCATATACATATTAGTCATAAACTTGAAGAGACTGACGAGACAAAGTTTATGTTATTGATAAAAGATAAAAGTTTAGTATACACTGAGTGACAGTAAACACAGACGGATAGTGCACATCAATGGACAGAGAACACCAAGTAGTTCACAGTGTCTACCAAGCACTGCAGTAACCAAGCAAGTGGTTACTGAGAAAGAGCTATTTACCGAGCATAACTAGAATGGTATCGAGCATAACTAAAGTCAATGACTGAGCTAACTAAAGTTGATCACTGATCAAAACTAAAAATAAAGACCAACAAAAACACTTAGCTGGCAGGAGCTATAGTTAGATTGATTGTTTGATTTCTTTATTCCATCGATCAGATAAACTAATGAAAGCAAAAAGATTTAAAGCATGTTTTATTCACAGATAACAAGGAGAGATTTGTGGAATAAAACTTAAGGAGAGCTTTACTCATTAAAGCAAGCATGGTGAGATTTACGGATCAAGAAGTGATCTACAAAAAAAACAAGGAAGATTGAAGCGGCTAAATCATGTCTATATAAAGAGACAAGTAATTCATTATGAAGAGAGGAATGTTGAATATAATTATGGTGAAGATAGAAGTCTTCATGCAGATCTGATCATACCAGCTAAAGAACATATCTAAAGAATT
This sequence comes from Thuja plicata, assembly GCA_018584345.1. NCBI lineage: Eukaryota > Viridiplantae > Streptophyta > Pinopsida > Cupressales > Cupressaceae > Thuja > Thuja plicata. The sequence continues at coordinate 5,985,150 of MU228359.1, read as the reverse complement.
CTACAAACACTGAGCAACAGAGGACAAAGCCTTCACCAATTAGAAAGAAGAAAGAAGGGGAGAAAAGGAACTAAAGAGTGTATTGATCAAAGAGGTATTATTGGACTAACAATAGATCTAAAAATATGCAAGTTATCATTTATTGTTTCAGTTTAACCATTGATTCAAAAAACCTCTTAACCAAGTGGGATTTAACCATCCTTAATGTATTGAGATACTCAAGAGTATCAAAAAAAATTCTTGTTGACAGCATAGTGAATGCTAGGTCAAAAGATAAACTGTTAGTTTTGAGTCCTCTAACAAGGTCGCACTTAACAGTGTGTTTGTAACCTTTAACAGGGTTGGCTCTTCACTGAGCTCACTTCAGAAGAGTAAAAATTTTGGGTTACCGGTCCCAAGTGGTTTTTCCCTTAACAAGGTTTCCATGTTAAAATCCATGTGTCAAATGTGTATTTCTATCATTGCATTGATAGTTTACTTTACACATTACTAAAACTGGATTGGTCAATAAACACTAAGTTTAATTGCTGCTACTTGGTAAAGGCTAGAAAAAGATAAACAGTATATCTTACCGAGAAGTATATATTTGTTAGAATTACATAAGGTATACAGCTTGAAGGACTGAAAGATAACTAGAGGATAGTATATTTGAGATATAAATGTTTGGTTTAGTTTTTGGAATTATTTTTAAGGCCATCAATTCACCCCCCCCACCCCCCCTCTCATTTAATCTAACAATTGGTATTAGAGCTTTGGTGCTTGGAAGAGAGTTTAAAGACTTAAGCTAAAGTTCACAAGATGAGTAAAAGGGATGTGCCTAACTTGAACAAGGACAACTTTGTATAATGGAAAAGCAGGATAAGACTTCATCTATCAGGTATTGGAAATGATGTCACACAATACTTGGATGTTGAATATGTTGCACCTACTGAACCTCTGACTGTTGATCAATTAAGAGAGAAACATGAACACAATTCTATGATTATGCAACTTGCTTATTCACTATCCAATCTTGAATTTGAAGATGTCAAATCATGCATAATTGCAAAGAAAATTTGGGATAAACTCAAGCTAGTACATGGAGGAGAACCAATGTGCTGAGAGCTAAAGTTGAAAGCCTAAGAAGAAAGTTTTATGACCTAAGAATGAAAGAAGGAGAGAACATCACTCAGTATAGTAGAAGAATCAAAGAAGTTATTAATATTATCCAAGAAGCAAGAGGAGTACTTGAGGAATAAAGAGTTGTAAGTAAAATTATGATAACCTTACTACCTATTTATGTTATTAGAGTATCTGCAATTCAAGAAATGAGAGCAGTAGAAAATAAAAATGTTACTCTTGATAGTTTGATTGGTAGACTTATTTCATTTTAGATTAACAACTATGACAACAATGTCTTACCAACTATTGAGTCTGCATTCAAATCTTCTCTGAAAATAAGAAAATCTAGTCATAAACACACTATGAGAAATGATAGTGAAAGTGATAGTTGATAAGGCATATTAATGGCATACTTTAGAAGCCCTAAGACAGCTTTTACTAGGATCTTTTCCCTGTTTTCATCATACTTTTCTAGACACTTTTACTTATATTTTCTATTATGTGGCATGCTACCACCAAACCTATTTTGTGGTTAAAAACACTTAAATACGCTACACTTGGATGAAAATGCTAGATTACTTATTTTGGAATTATGGTTGTCTCTTTGAAATGAATTAGTTGTTTAAACATGAATGATGTATGTGTATCTTGATGTCTGTTATCATAAATGTCTCTAACATCTAGAGTGCAGTGCACTGAATTAGCAACTGTTACCTTGACCAGGTAAAATGCACCCATGTGTTGGACGCTCAACCCAGTCTTACGGTAGGTTCACACTGAGAAACCTCAAGCGCAACACCAGCAGGCAGATTTGGATGATCAAGGTGGTAGAGGTTGAGCAAAGATATAGACATCATAATAAATTCTCTGAGTAAATCTAGGGAAGAGTGGGAAGTTGGATTTTTTTTCAAAAGCGTGTCTTTCCTCTTTCATAGATCTATTCAATCTCCAGTTTTATAGTTTCCTTTCATGTTTAATAAGGTTGTAATAAAATCTCAGCCTATCTTTATGGCATGACTAGATAGTAGTTAGATGTTTTCCTTACTTAAATAAAGCCCCTCTCCTATGTGAGAAGGAGGGCGTTATCAGTTATAGTTTACATTCTATTGCTTTACAGTTGAATTTTGTAATACATTTTTTATCAATAGCGAATGAAGTTTCAAAACTATAATTCAGTCTAATTGAGTTTGGATACTCACTCAAGGGGGCCCACTTGGTGAGAAATCTGTGTTAGCTAGATAGGATCATTCTCATATAGGTTAATTTTCTTGCATCTTGGTTTCATAATTCTGGTGTTAACACAGTTCCTGCAGCCAAAGCCGCAGGATAGTCCAGCACTTCCTGTAGCCAAAAAGGCAAAACTATTGAAGAATTATGGTTATGTTTTCAAGTATTTATGTTTTTAAGTTGTATTATTCCATCAAGCACTTTCACTTCTGCATTTCCTTTCCAGCATTCTTTACAGCTATAGAATATTTTCCTTTCAAAAGCAATTTATTTCCTGCAGCCATAGCATGTTCTGAGTAAGAACCCTTGGTGCATATACTTTTCTGACCTGTTTCAAGTAATATGTCCCTGGGTTGATAAATTAAATGATTTTCTATAAAGGAGGATAGCTTCTTGGTCAGATGTCCAATCCCTGAGTCATGGTACTTGCCTAGTATTTGATACCTTAATAGAACCGATCATTTTTGGCATCATTGCTAGGGACGGTGTCGAGCCAAGTTCTTTTACATAGCCATTTGTAGAATTAAATTCAAGCATGTACATCCTTTTTAAATAGTGTTTTCTATCAAAAATTATTTTACTCCACTACCGCAATCTTTCATTTATCTGTATGCATAGAAGAAGAAGAGACACTCTAGGAAGGTACTTACCAACCTACCCCAACAACTGTTTAGGAGATATCTTTATTCAAGAAGGAGACAAAAAAGAGGGTTAGTTCATGGATGCAATTGTAGACCTTTCTGTGTCAACATCATCATCATCTTCAAAAGGTGATCCACTAAACTTTCACATTCTAGAGGGAGAATTTGAGTTTAATATGTTTACAGAAGCTGTGGCCAATCTCAGAATCCCATACCCAGATAATCAAGAACAAAATCCACTACCTCTAGTCATTTACCAACCACAAGGACTCCCTCAGTGTCTGCCCAGGATGGAAAACCCCCTACCTTTCCATTTCCCATTACTAATCAACATGATAACCACAACCTCAATAATACTCCCTCTTCAGCACTCCCAAAATTTTATGGCCTAGTGACCGAAGATCTAGATACCTTCCTCTTTGAGTTTGACATCCTTTGTCATAGTTACAACTTCACTACGGATGCCCGTAGGCTCAAATTTTTCCCTACAACTCTCAAAGAGTCTACATTAAGATGGTTTATGGGCTTAGGTCAAGGCATTGTCCATGATTGGGAAGAAATGAAGGTATCCTTCTTGACAAAATATAAAGAATACTGCAGGGAAAATGATATGAGAGGGGATGGCATCTTCAAAATGACCCAAAAAGAGGATGAAAGTCTAGAGGATTATGTGTCAAGATTCTTGTTTAGCCTACAGAAAAATACTCATCATCATCTCAATGAGGAGTCCTAAAAAATTCTCTTTTTACAGGGTATAAATGAAGGATGCACTGAAGCCTTGGATCTTATGGCTGGGGGAGATATCACCCAATCTACATGGGGAGATATCAATAAAATATGCCTCAATTACTCAAGAGCTATGGAAAAGAAGGCCAGAGGAAACAAGTCCATAGTAGGAAAAACTAATGGCACTGGGGCCTCTCAGACAGAAATCAAACATTTGTTGTCTGACTTAAAGTAGGACATCATCAATAATATGGCCACCCAGTTGGACACCATGCAGGCGAAAAAGAAGCATGAGGAGGCCGAAGCTATTTTGGCAGAATTTTGTCCACATTATAGACAAAAGAAGAGAGATTTTCATTATAAGTTGGTTTCCAACATGGAGACTGCACAATTACCCACTGATTACAAATCTATTAAAGGAGATGATGAGAAAGTCTTCTTTGTTGCACAATGAAGACCATGGGCTCAGAGACAAGGTATGCCTCATGACCCTCTTATTTTCAATGGTCCATTTTATAGTAGTCAATGGCAACCACCTGTGAATAATCAATACCCTCCTTGGAATAATCCTCAACCTCAGTGGAAACCTTACCCCAGTCCTCAATGGAAACAACCCCAAGGGAATTGGAAACAACCCCAAGGAAATTAACAACCTCCACAAGGGAATTGGAAACAAAACCCTCAATGGCAGGGAGGTCAGCAATGGTCAAACTAGCAGGGGGGACTCCTGTAGCCACCACAACAACAAACACTTATGCCACCTCCTACAGCCACTATAGCACCTCCTAAGCCTACTCAACTCCCTACCCAACCTCATTCAAATCCTAATAATAGGCCACCAACACCTCAGCAAAATTTCTATTCAGTTGATCCAAACTAGTACCCTGCCTACACAATCAATGACATTCATTTACGGTCAGGCACTACTCTTTCCACACCTCCTATTATAAATAAAGTAACTCCAAATGAGCCCCTACCTCAAACTATTCTAGAATCTACTCTAGTAGGCCCAATGGTATTACCGGAAAAAGTCAAACCAACTCCACCTCCCTTTCCACAAAGGTTGCAGGATGATCACTCTAAACATAAAGAAGATGCAACCTTTGACATCCTAAACCAATTAAAGAACATCAATGTTCAAATTTTTCTTTTTCAAGCAATAAGGGATGTCCCCACGTATGGGAAGGCTATCAAAGAAGCCTACTTTAAAAATATTGGTCATAAGTGGAAGGCCCTCTAGATAGTCCATGTCCTAGGAAAACTTACTGATATCATGCATGGAAAAATAGTGGTCCCCGAGTATTCTGATCCAGGTAGCCTGGTTGTCGAAGTTACCATCAATGTGATAGCCATAAAAAATGCTTTGATAGACTTAGGAGCTACCATAAATGCCATGACAAAGGATATCATCCAAAAACTCCAAATCACTACCCTCTGGGAAACACTCATTGTCCTGCATCTTGCAGATAGTTCTACAGTCAAACTTGACAGGGTAGTGGAGGATATAGTTGTTGACCTTGAAACCTGGTCTTACCCTGCAGACTTTATGATCCTCTTTCCCAAAGCCACATTAGGAGGCTATCCAATAATTATTGGTCGAACTTGGTTGGTCACTGCAGATGCCTTTATAGGGTGTCTTTCAGGTGGTATGACCATCTCTAATGGTCAACATACTAAGACATTAGCCTTATACCCACTAGAAGAACCACAAATGGATTTAGCCTCACCAATTTGGCCTAACATTAGGGAGAAGTTGAGGTAGTAAACTCAGTAGCTCACCTCGTGATGTTAGAAATTTTTCCTTTCCTGCAACTACATGAGGAGGATGCCATAATTACCAACATTCTGCAAAACCAGTATGGTCTAGATTCAAATTCCATTAATTATCTCAGCCCCCATAACTGTTCCCTGCAAGCTTTGTACCCTGATTACAATTTACCTCCATCTCTTGCAGTCAAGAAACTCTACCACCAATTGCTACCCTATGAGGTCCAAGTGCCTCCATTAATGGATGCATCTATGGTAGAACTCAAAAATCAATTGGAAGTTTCCCCTGATCGTTGCTTATATATTAATAGCCAACTTACCAACCAGCAACAGACATCTTTGACCAACTTGCTAGAAAAAGCATACCACAGCATTCACCTAGGATTATTCAGACATGAAGGGTTTGGAACCTAAACTATGTACTCATAGGATCTTCCTAAAAGAAGAAAAACATCCTATTAGACAATTCTAGAGGCATACAAACCCTGCGTTAAGAGAAATAGTCAAAACAAAGTTGCAAAAACTACTTAATGTCAGTTTCATCTACCCCATTTTTGACAGCTAGTGGGTCTCACCTTTAGTCATTGTCCCTAAAAAAGGAGGAAAGTGGTGAGTATGTGTTGACTATAGGGAACTTAAAAATGCTACCAAGAAGGACCATTTTCCCTTGTCATTTATAGACCAAGTCCTAGATTTCTTAGTAGTAAAACGTTACTTTTCTTTCCTTGACAGATATAGTGGCTACAACCAGATCTGGATCTTTCCTGAAGATCAAGAGAAAAAAACATTCACTTTCCCTTGGGGAACATTTTCTTACTATGTCCTTCCTTTTGTCCTCTATAATGCTCCAGCGGGTGGTAATCAGCATTTTTGCTGATATCTCCTATGATTGCATGGAAATATACATGGATGACTTCACAACTTATGGGGAAACCTATGAGGAGGCACTGGTCAATTTGGACAAAGTCCTTACTAGGTGTAAGGAGCATAATATGTCCCTGAACAGTGATAAATGCTTCATGATGATGTAGGAAGGAGTTGTTTTAGGTCATTACATATCTACTAAGGGAATCCAAGTAGATCCAGCTAAAATTGAAGTCATCATGAACCTACCTACTCCAGCCAAACAGAAGGATGTCCGCAACTTTCTAGGGCATGTTGGTTATTACAGATGGTTCATTAAGGATTTCAGAAAATTAGCAGGGCCCATGTACTCCTTGCTCACAAAGAGATCAGACTTCTTATGGACAACATCTTTTGAAGACTTCTTCCTGTAGCTGAAGGTTGTACTCACTCAAGCACCAGTTCTCAGAGGACCTAACTGGCCATTGTCATTCCATATACACACAGATGCATCTGACCATGTTGTGTGTGTTTTCCTAGGATAGAAAGACAGACTTGTGGAGCATGTCATCTACTTTATAAGCAAGAATTTGATGGGCACAGAGCTGAACTACATAGTCACTAAAAAGGAACTTCTAGTTGTGATATATGCACTGAACAAGTTTCACCACTACTTAACTAGTTACCCAATATTTGTGCATACTGATCATGCAGTCATCAAGTATTTGGTCAAAAATCCTGCTACCAAAGGGAGGCTTGCTAGATGGATCCTGTTGCTATAAGAGTTTGACATCACGATAGTGGATAAGACAAGAAAAACAAATATAGTCACTAATTTTCTCTCCAGATTACAGAATGTTGATGACCCAAATGTCATCGATGATATTTTTCCAGATGACCACCTATTTTCTATTTCCACTCATACCCCCTGGTATGCCAACATCACCAATTTTTTGGTTACTCAGAAGGTACCACCACATTTTTCTTCCAAAAAAGAGAGGTTGTTAATAGAGAAAACATTCCATTTTTTCTTGGATGGTCAACTATCTCTACTACACTGGACCTGGTCAGATCCTGAGAAGGTGTATCCGTGAGGATGAGACATATGATATCCTTCATGCCTGCCATGATGAACACTGTGGTGGCCATTTTGCGGCCAAACAGATAGCCATGAAGATACTCAATACTGGCTATTACTAGCCCACTCTCTATAAGGATGCAACTAATTACACCTGAAAGTGTGATAGATGTCAGCGAATGGGATGACCCACCAAATCAGATGAAATTCCTTTGTTTCCTCAGGTAATAGTCACTTGATTTGATAAATGGGTAATTAATTTTGTGGGACCAATTACTCCCCCATCAAATGACAACTTTTACATTTTGGTTTATACTGACTATGTCACTAAATGGGTGGAAGTGTGGGCTATGAAGCATGCAAGGGATAACAGGGTTGCACAGTTTTTATATGAGGAAATATTTACCAAGTATGGTGTTCCACAGGAACTAGTCACAGATCAAGGAGCTTAGTTCACTTCTAGTCTGATCACTGCACTTTTGGAGGAATACAACATTTGCCACCAGAAGTATAGTCCATATCATCCCCAGGTGAATGGTCAGGCCGAGATCACCAATAGGGAGATTGAGGCCATCCTGACTAAGAAAATTTAGTTGCACAAACCAGACTAGAGTAGCAGATTACAGGAAGCTATGAGGGCCTACCATACCACATGGAAAACACCTACAATATTTACACCTTTTGATTTGGTGTATGGCAAGACTATTGTAATGCCCATAGAATTTGAGCATAAAACTTTATGAATAACATTATATCTCAACTTGAATCTTCCTGTAGCTCAACAAGAAAGGCTCCTACAGCTTAACTATCTGGATGAGATCCAAAAGGAAGCTTTACAGTCAACAAAGTTGGTTCAGCTCCAACAAAAGAAATGGTGTGACTCACATATACGATATAAACGGTTTGTTACTAGTGACTGGGTACTTCTATATCACTGCACTTATGGAGGAATACAAAATTTTCGATTGGAAGTATAGTCCATATCATCCCCAGGAAAATGGTCAGGCCAAGATCACCAATAGGGAGATTGAGGCCATCCCGCCTAAGAAAATTTAGTTGCACAAACCAAACTGGAGTATCAGATTACAAGAAGTTGTGAGGGCCTACCGCACCACATGGAAAACACCTACAATATTTACACCTTTTGAGTTGGTTTATGGAAAGACTGTTGTAATGCCTATAGAATTTGAGCATAAAACTTTATGAACAACATTACATCTCAACTTGAATCTTCCTGTAGCTCAACAAGAAAGGCTCCTACAGCTTAACTATCTAGATGAGATCTGAAAGGAAGCTTTACAGTCAACAGAGTTGGTTCAACTCCAACAAAAGAAATGGTGTGACTCACATATACTATATAAATGGTTTGTTACTGGTCACTGGGTACTTCTATATGACTCTCAATTTCAAGAGAATTGAGTTAAGCTTACAACTCATTGGCTTGGTCCTTATGAGGTTGACAGAGTTTTTGCTAATGTTGCAGTCCAATTATCTGCAATTGACCCTGTCCACTTCAATTTATTGTTCAATGGTCACAGACTCCATCTATACCATAAGGAAACCACTAAAGAAGAATTCCTGTGGAAATTTGATTTTCATCCTACCACAGCCAAACCTCCTGCAACTGATGGACCTCCTCCAGCTGAAGACACTCCTACAGCTGATGGACCTCCTCTAGCTGAAGACACTCCTGCAGCTAATGGACCTCCTCCAACTGAATACTTTCCTTTAGCCAATCAAAGTGAATTTTCACTCCGGTCATCTCTTTGAATTCACTAAAAAACAATCATAATAAAAAAATTTGTTTCCCCTAAAAATCTCTCTTTCCGTAATAAATTTACCATCACATCACATTCCATCACCCTTTTCTACCATATTCATTCACGTGTCTCATCATTATTATGCCACTCATTACTTTTCACTCAACACACGGCATCCGATCTTTCCATATTTTAGCATTTATTCATGATTACTCTCTAGGTACGCCTTCGTTTATTGTTTGTAATGTTTTTATTTCATTTGACATTATTATAAATTACATTGTAATTAATATTAGAACTGCATCTAAGTGTTGTTGTACTTTATAACCACACATGTGAAGACACCTATCATAATTTTCGTGGGGGGTAGTTTTTTAACTAATGTTTTTCCATAATGACCCTTGTTTAAGCCATGTTGCACAATCATTTTGAAATTAATTAATGTGATAACCCCAAAGAATATGAAATTCTCTGCTAAGTTTTTAATTTTTCAAAAACCCAACTCGCATTTCCAGCTCTGGTTTTTCAAACTTCTCCTCTGCTATAATCCCCAGAAAACTACACAAATCATTTGTCTAGCTTTATTCAGCCTTAAGATTAGGCGGAATACATGGAAGAATAAGAGGGCAAAATTGTTATTGAGGGTCTAGAGGGAAGAATTTTTAAAGATCCACTGGCAGTTGCAGAGGAAATTGTAGTGATTTAAGTTTTTGGGTTACAAATTTTTTCAGGTTTAATGGGTGGGAAACCAATACGCCATGAGCCAGGGGATCACTCATCCTTATTGCAAGATCAGAAAAGTCTTCAAGTCTTTAACCGCATGGGCTGGCTCATGTATTTTGTCTGGCTATGCAGTAACAATGAAGCTGTGACAGTGGAATTCTTGTGCACTTACATCAATGAGGTTTCCTATGTGAAGGGGTTAAGGGTGGAAGCTTTAGAAGAACGGATTGTAGAATTTTTAGGACTTCTTGCTACGGGTGAAGTTTTTCTACATGAACATGACACACGAGCAGTTAGGGCTAAGTTTGCCTTTCCCATAGACGCTACATTGGAGACTAGTAAGAAGGGGGCGAAGAGAACATCTCTTCTAGAAGATTACTCTCGAATGGCTATCCATGTGATAAGGTAAATTACTTGTGAAGGGCGATTTTCATACTTACATGCTATGCATTTCAAACTATTGAGTCATTTGCGGCATGGCCTCCTTGTAAATGTACCAAATTTCCTGTATTCTTTGTTAAAATTGAGTTCAAAAGAAGTTAGGAAGGGGAAATTGAATGCAGCTACTCACCATGGGTTGGTAAAACTCCTAGTAGAGATATCTTTATAGGATAATTCTCCTATGACATGGGATGAGTTTATCACCGCACCCCATGTACAGTTATGAGGAGAAGGGTCGCAACTCAAATTACAAGAAATACAAGGAAATGCCTCTGATGAGGTTGCACCTGATGAGGATGACATCTTTATTCTTGAGACCTTGCATAAAATTACCTCTTCTTCAAGGGCTAAAATAGAGAAAAACACTTCTGATAATCCAAACCCTAGCTCAAGGGGTGGTAAAGCTGAGGGTTCTTTAGATTTGCAGACTCCAGAAGTAAAACAAAGTTCCTAGAGGAAAGAGAAGGGCAAGACAAAGATAGCTTCATATGTTGGGGGAGAAACCCCTATTTTATCAAAAAACCCTATTTCTCTTGTAGCCATACCTCCAAAGAAACAACAAACATCACAAAAGTGCCATGCCATGTCTATGGAGACTCGTCCATGTTAAAGTGTTTATTTGAACACATCGCAGATAGACAAAACAGACTCACCTACAATGACTGATTCATCTCCTAAAGATCCAATTGAGGAATCTTTAAAAGAACAACCACAAGAAGGGATCCCATGTACAGAATGTCTGAACATCATGGAAATAGATCTTGTAGCCAAGGAAATGGACATAGAAACAATGAATATGGAAACAACTTGCATGGAGACAGAACACGCTGAAGCAATAGATATGCCTTCTTCTCAACAAGAAGTTGATCAAGGGAAATATGCACTAGTTCCAACCCCAAATGAATTACTCATTGTTGGGTCAGACACGGTCACAACAATAGAGCAGGTCACTCTAGCCACTCTAATTAAAAAGAGCCAGGTAACACTTCACTCCATTTCCATTGACTATATTAATCAAATGCAATATGAAAAGTCAATGTGGGACCTAGAAAATGATAGGTTAAAAAGGGAAATAGGCAGGAAACAACAATAGGTACAATTTCTACAGAGAAAGTTAGATTCAGTTACAAATCAAATTCCGCAATTAATAAAATTTAGACCACCTCCTAGGGTCTATGCTTTGTGTTTGAAAGAACAATTTCTCATGTATAAATTGATGAGGATCCTTCGGGATCTACACATAAGCATAGACTCACCACAGGATTTTGCAGTTGCATATAACCAGTCACTAGATTATATTCGGAATTATTATGTGAACTCTACTTGCATAATTATGTTGTTCCCTCTGATACTAATTGCAATCCTTTGCTATTTTTTGGAGATATCCACTTATCTGCTTTACTCTCTTGGTCCGGTAATGAGATCAACTATGGGGAACATTTAAGGAAATACAGGGGATTTGAAAAAACTATCACACTTCCCTTATGACCAGAAAGTGGTAGTCCCCATAGGTTGTATTATGATTGGATGGATATAGTATATGGATTGAAAGACTCTACCCACAGAAGGAGGATACCCAATAATAGGGAAGAGGTATTTTTAGCGTTTGAGTGACTCTCTTTATCATATGGAAATAGAGCAGCAGAGGGATTGAGAAAGAGATGGGAAAAATTACCATTGGCATTAAAGAAGGTTGAACCTCATAGCCTTAACAACCTAAGATATACAATGCAGAGAGTCCAATGGTACATATGCCTGAGCATGAAACCTTGTCCTGAGAAGTGGCTTCCACTTTCCTTCTAACCCCCTCTTCTCCTATGGCCACTATATATTTGTGTTGACAATAAAGTAGATGAACAACTGGAAATCAGTCGATAGATTAAAATGGATTGCACCAATGGTTATTACTAGCATGTAGGCACATCCATGACTGGTGAGACATAGGAAGGAGATCTTCAAGTACTTGCAAAGATCAAGAATGTTTTAGTGCCTGAGGATAGGAATTAATCTTCGTAGGGGGTAGAAATAATAAGGCATATTAATGTCATACTTTAGAAGCCCTAAGACAAGTTTTACTAGGATATTTTCCTTGTTTTCATCGTACTTTTCTAGATACATTTACTTATATTTTCTATTATGTGGCATGCTATCACCAAGCCTATTTTGTGGTTAAAAACACTTAAATACGCTACGCTTGGATGAAAATGATAGATTACTTATTTTGGAATTATGGTTATGTCTCTTTGAAATGAATTAGTTGTTTAAACATGAATGATGTATACGTATCTTGATGCCTGTTATCATAAATGTCTCTAACATCTGGAGTGCAGCGCACTGAATTAGTAACTATTACCTTAACCAGGTAAAATGTGCCCATGTGATGGACGCTCGACCCGGTCTTATAGTAGGTGCACACTAAGAAACCTCAAGCACAACACCAGCAATCAGATTCACATGATCAAGGTGGTAGCGGTTGAGAAAAGACCTAGGCATCATAATAAATACTCTGAGGAAATCTAGGGAAGAGTGGAAAGTTGGATTTGTTGTCAAAATTGTTTCTTTCCTCTTTCATGGATCTATACAATCTCCAATTTTATAGTTTCCTTTCATGTTTAATAAGGTTGTAATAAAAGCTTGACCTATCTTTATGGCATGACTAGATAGCAGTTAGATGTTTTCCTTCTTTAAATAAATCCCTGCTCCTACGAGAGAAGGAGGGCGTTATCAGTTATAGTTTACATTCTGTTGTTTTACAGTTGAATTTTGTAATACATTTTTTATCAATAGCAAATGAAGTTTTAAATCTATAGTTCACTCTAATTGAGTTTGGATACTCACTCAAGGGGAGCCACTTGGTGAGGAATTATCGTTATCTAGATAGGATCATTTACATATAGTTTAAGTTTCTTGCATCTTGGTTTTGTAATTCTAGTGTTAACACAGTTCTTGCAGCCAAAGTCGTAGGATAGTCCAACACTTCCTACAGCCAAAGAGGCAAAATTGTTGAAGCTTTATGATTATGTTTTCAATTTTTTATGTTTTTAAGTTGTATTATTCCTTCAAGCGCTTTCACTTTTGCATTTCCTTTCTAGCATTCTTTACAACTATAGAATAGTTTACTTTCAAAAATAATTTGTTTCCTGCAGCCATAGCGTGGTCTAAGTAAGAATCCTTGGTGCATATACTTTGTTGATCCATTTCAAGTAATACATCCCTAGGTTGATAAATTAAATGAGTTTCTATAAATGAGGATAGCTTCTCGATCAGATGTCCAATACCTGAGTTATGGTACTTGCCTAGTATTTGATACCTTAATAGAACCGATCAATAGTGATGAAAATGAACTTGATGAACTTGAAGCACTAATGGCTAGGAGACTACATAGAGGTAAAGGAAGATACAAAGGTAAATTACCTTTGGTTTGTTTTAATTGCAAAAAAATTGGACATTTTGCTGCTAGATGCCCTAACAAGAGAAAGGATGAAAGAAACAATGATAGATCTTATGAAAATAAGTTTGATAGAAGTGATGACTGAGACTATAGAAGAAACCGACACTCTGACAGAAGAGATAACTAAGACTATAAGGACAGAGGCAAGAAGGCTTGTTACCTGGTTGAAAATAGAGCTAAAAATACTGATACCAATTCTGATGAAGATGTTGAGGTAGTATTTGTTGCTATAAAGGATGATTCAAACGAAGAAGAAAGGTATGTTGAAACTGCACTCTATCTAAAGTTAGCATTGATGTCTAGATTATTTATAGTGGATGTACTCACCACATGACTAGAGATAAGGAAAAGTTTGAAAATTTTGAATATTATAATGGTGGATCAGTTAGGATGGGTAATGACTCACCTTGTCCAGTTGAAGGAAAAGGAACCATCTTGTTGAATACTCTGATCAGATGTGAAAATGTGTATTGGGTAAAAGGACTTAACTATAATTTATTGAGTGTTTCACAGCTCAAAAACATAGGACACCGAGTTGCATTTGAGAAAAAAAAAAAAGCAAAGATCTATAATGGAACAGGAAAGTTGATCGGTATTGGTGAACAAACAAAAGGTACTCTATTCTATCTTGACAATACTGAGACCAATTGTTTAATGGCTAGAAATGAAGATGTTTGGTTGTGGCATAAAAGGTTATGTCATGTGAATTTTGACAACATGGTTAGGATAAGAAAGAAAATAAAAGTAAGAGGCTTACCAAGTATGTCAAAGCCCAACCATGTTATGTGCAAGAATTGTCAAAAAGGAAAAATGACAAAGTCTAGTTTCAAGAGAAAAACCTACACATCTAATGCTATTCTAGAGTTAGTCCATACTGACTTATATGGACCAATGAGAAAAAAAGCTATTATGGTGATAGATACTTCATTCTATTTGTTGATGATTATTCTAGGATGATAACTGTCATGTTCTTAAAAGAGAAGTATGAAGCATTTAAGATGTTCAAATGATATAAAGATAAAGTTGAAAAAAAGAAGTGGAAAAGAACTAGAATTTTTAAGATTAAATAGAGGAGGAGAATTTATTTCTGATGAATTCACTAACTTTTGTAATGAGCATGGGATTACAAGATAGGTTTATGCACCGAGAACACCACAACAAAATGGGATTGTTGAAAGGAGGAATAGATCAATTGTTGATTGTTCTAGAATAGTGATGATTGAAAAAGGCATCACACAAACATTTTGGAGAGAATCTGTTAGTACTATTTTCTATACACTGAACCGAGTTCAATTGAAGAAATACACCAATAAGACACCTTATGAGCTATGGTATGGATACACACTAAATGTGAGTTACTTTAGAATTTTTGGAATTCGATGTTATATATTGAAATATGATAGAAATGGGAAGCTTGAATCTAAAAGTGATGAAGGAATATTTCTAGGATATTCTACCAAAAGAAAAGCTTATAAATGTCTGAACAAATCTTCTAACAAAATCATTGAAAGTACAAATGTTAAAGTGGATGAATTTGCTAAGAAAAATGATGAGGAAAGCAGAAAGGAACTAAAATATTACAACATATTTTTCTACATTGAAGAGCCTGACACTTTTTCTGAGCAACAGTGTAATGCTACTGAGCGATAGAATAATGCAACTGAGCATCAGGCTGCACACACTGAGAATCAGGAAAATGATCACAATGTTGAATCGAGTGATGAAGATCAAAATGAAGGTTAAAATGATGATCAAAATGATGAACAAAGATATAAATAGGTACTTTCTAAATATGTCAGAAGACACCATCCACATGACCAAACCATTGGAGACAAAAGAGTTAGAATGAGAAAAAGAAGTAAGTCACTTAACACTAGATGTTTGATTTTTGATTTTGAGCCTAAATCTGTTAATATTGCACTTGAGAATCAAGAATGGGTTATTGAAATGAATGAAGAGATTGAATAGATTGAGAAGAATAAAACATGGACATTAGTACCTAGACCGAGTGACAAAGATGCAATTGGCACCAAATGGATTTTCAAAAATAAACTGAATAAGAATGGACAAGTCACAAGGAACAAAGCAAGACTAGTATGCAAAGGGTATGCACAAGAAGAAGGTATTGACTATGGAGAAACCTTTGCACCCGTTGCTAGCCTAGAAGGAGTGAGAATTCTACTTGCTTATGCTACTTTTAAAGGATTCAAAGTATACCAAATGGATGTTAAATCTGCATTTCTGAATGGAATACTAGAAGAGGAGGTATACATTGAACAACCTGAAGGGTTTGTTGATCCTAGCAAGAGGAACATGGTGTGTAAACTACACAAAGTCTTGTATGGATTGAAATAGGCACCAATAGCATGGTATGAAGGAATTCACTCTTATCTCATTAGTATTGGATTTGTTAGAACAAGTAATAACAGTAATCTATATTTGAAAGGAGATATTGATGATAAGATTTTGATTGCTAAGATATTTGTTGATGATATCATATTTGGAGGTAATGATATGCTATGTAAGTCATTTACTGATGAAATGAGCAAAGAATTTGAGATGTCAATGTTTGGAGAGATCAAATTTTTGCTTGGTCTACAGATTATACAACATGAAGTAGGCATCTACATCACACAATCCAAATACGTCAAAGAAGTTCTAAATATATTCAAGATGGAGTACTCCAAACCAGTTGGAACCCCTATGGCAACCGGATGCAAATTGACAAAGGAAGACAAGACAACTAAGGTAAATCAAACCTTATATAGATCTATGATTGGTAAACTAATGTATGTTATAAACACTAGACCTGATATAGCACATGCACTTGGTATAGTTGCAAGATTCTCTGCTAATCCTAAGGAATCACATATGACTAGTGTCAAAAGAATTTTGAGATATCTGAAGAATATTGAAAACTATGGTTTGTGGTATAATAAAGAAGGCAAATTTGAGCTACAAGTATATACCAATGCTGATTGGAATAGAAACATAGATGACAAAAAGAGCACTACAGGAGGAGCATTCTTTATGGGTGATAGACTTATCACATGGATAAGTGAAAAGCAAGGATGCATATCTCAATCAACTGCAGAAGCAGAATATGTGGTTGCTGCTGCAAATTGCTCTAACATTGTATGGATCAAGAAATTTTTGAAAGGTATGAATGTAAAAATTCCTGACCCAGTAATTATCTATTGTGATAATACTAGTGCTATAAAAATTTCAAAGAACCTTGTGATGCATGCTAAGACAAAGCACATAGCTATTAAGTATCATTAATTGAGGGAAAAAGTACAAGAGAAAGAGGTGATACTGGAATATGTACAATCCAAAGAACAATTAGAAGACATATTCACAAAAACATTTCCAAAAGATACATTTGAGTACCTGAGGAATAGACTAGGGGTTCGACCCTTGTCTACTAGTCACTAAGTTTGCTAGGAGGATGCATCAGCCTACACATTATCAGAAGATCAATCATGTTGATGCAAGATGAGATATGGACTGCAATGACATATCAGTACAAGAAGGTACTTATCTAAACCACACACAAAGAGAAAAATTGTTGGGTACTACAGAGCTGTATTGCTGATGGAAAGAAGAACTCAATGATAAATTTTTGTTTGGCATTTATGTCAAATGGAGATAAGTATTCAATGAAATATCTATCATGATCATACAACATATCCAAAGGGAAAGAGATTAAATGAAATATCCAATAATAAGGGAGAGAAGAGAAATATCCATCAAGGAGAAGAACATCAGTCAAAAGGAGAGAAATATCCAATGATGATTCAAAGAAATAACCATCCATCAAAGGGAGAGAATTGAAGAAAGCTCACACTACATATCTATCCAAAAAAGGGAGAAGAGATTCTACATCAAAGGGAAAGCACTCAGCAAGAATAAAATCTAAGCTAGAAGAGCTTACCAAGATTATGATATTTGAATTGGTTATAGAATAATAAGTTTGGTATGATATGGCATATTTCATATTGTGTTTACATCAATGCCAAAGGGAGAGATTGATGAACTATAACTGATTGAATATTTGAAGATGAAAAGTTGATGATCACCGAGCTGCAAAAGTGAATGCAAGACATTAAATTAGTTAATGTATTGTATTGTCATTGATGTCAACTTGATATGTTTTGATTAGTCATATACATATTGGTCATAAAATTGAAGAGACTAAAGAGACAAAGTTTATGTTATCAGTAAAAGATAAAAGTTTAGTATACATTGAGTGGCAGTAAACACCGACAGACAGTGCACACCGACGAACAGAGAACACTGAGCAATTCATAGTGTATACTGAGCACCACAGTAACCGAGCAAGTGGTTATCGAGCAAGAGATTTTAACTGAGCATAATTGGAGTGGTCATCCAGCTAACTGAAGTTGGTACTGAGTGTATCTAAATTCAATGACCGAGCTAACTGAAGTTGATCACTGATCAGAACTGAAGATAATGAATGACAAAAACACTTAGCTGATAGGATCTATATTTAGATTGACTAGTTGATTTCTTTATTCCATCGATTAGTTAAACTAATGAAAGGAAAAATATTTAAAGCATGTTTTATTCATAGATAACAAGGAGAGATTTGTGGAATAAAACTAAAGGAGAGATTTACGGATTAAAGCAAGCATGGCGAGCTTTACGGATCAAGAAGTGATCTATGAAAAAAAAAGGAAGATTGAAGCAGCTAAATCATGTCTATATAAAGAGACAAGTAATTAATTATGAAGAGAGGAATGTTGAACATAATTTTGTTGAAGATAGAAGTCTTCATGCAGATCTGATCATACCGGCTGAAGAACAGAGCCAAAGAATTCTGCAGACATCGAGCAATAGAGGACAGAGTATTCACCAAGCATAAAGAAGAAAGAAGGGGAGAAAGGGAACTAAAGAGAATATTGATCATAGAGGTATTATTAGACTAATAATATATCTAAAAATATGAAAGTTAAAGTTGTATTATTGAACAGATCATTTACTGTTTCAGTTTAACCATTGATTCAGAAAATCTCTTAACCGAGTGGGATTTAACCATCCTTAATGTATTGAGATACTCAAGAGTATCAAAAGTTTTTCTTGTTGAAAGCATAGTGAATGCTAGGTCAAAAGACAAACTATTATTTTTGAATCCTCTAATAAGATCGCACTTAACAGTGTATTTGTAACCTTTAATAGGGTTGTCTCTTCACCGAGCTCACTTCAGAAGAGTGAAAATTTTGGGTTACCGGTCCCAAGTGGTTTTTCCCTTAACAAGGTTTCCACATTAAAATACATGTGTCAAATGTTTATTTTTTTCATTGCATTGATAGTTTACTTTACACACTACTAAAATAGGATTAGTCGGTAAACACTAAGTTTAATTGTTTCTACTCGGTAAAGGCTAGAAAAAGATAAACAATATATCTTACCGAGCAGTATATATTTGTTAGAATTACATAAGGCATACATCTTGAAGGTCTAAAAGATTACTAGAGGATATTATATTTGAGATATAAATTTTTGGTTGGGTTTTTGGAATTATTTTTAAGGCCACTGATTCACCCCCCCCCCCAA
>MU228359.1:5943004-5965659 GCA_018584345.1 Thuja plicata | reverse complement strand
AGATTCTCTCCTTCTATCCTTAGATATGTAAATGAAAGATCCAAGTTGATTAACCCAAAAGGAAGGATCAATGCATAAATGAATCAATCATTTGGAAACAAGAACAAGGAAGGAAGATCTTAAGTACTCAGGTTTGATTGATTAATTTGAATGTGTATTTTATATTTAGATAGATTGGTAACCTTAATTGAATTGAATAGGAGAAATGCACTAACCTTGAAATATTTCAGATCCAAAGAATGTTTTTTTCTAAAGCCTGTGTTGAGTTTATGGAATATCTGAGACCAGATCTGGAATAGAAACGTAGAGACGGACAAAACCCAAAAATATTTTTCTATTCTAAGACAATTCTGATTTGTACCCTCAAGTCAATGTCACCATTTTCCAATATTTTTTATTTTTCCCTAGGTCACAATCGACCTAAAAAGTCTTAGACTAAAATTCTGCTTTCGGTTCCCAAAAGTTTGTTGAAAAGGGTATCCAAATCTTCATCCCGATCTTCTATTCTGAACCTGTACCTGCAAGAAAAATGGATTTTTTTGTTAGGGGAGGGATTTGCCTTAGTCAAAACCCAATTTAGGAATTAACCTCAAAATCAATAATTGAAATAGAGAATGCTAGCAAGTAGTAGAAGTAAATCTAATAATGAAGCTATGATATTCAAATAGATATGCAATTGTATTTTGAATGTAAACCAGTATGTAAATATGGAAGCTTGGACTCAATTAGAAACCATAAACCTCCATGATTGTATGCTTGGAATCCATCTTGAAGGGAGAATGAATGAATCTTGAGGATGCACAAAGGATCTTTAAGGAATATCACACCACCATGATGGCTAGATCTAGGGTTTGAATGATAAATCTTGAATGCTTGAAACAAATCCCTTCAAAGGCTTGAAAGCTTGAATCCTTGATCTTCAATGGAGAAATTGAATGCTTGAGAGGAAGACTTAAACACTTTGAAATCTTGAAAACATGTAGAACAATGGATGCTTGAAATTTTTTCTTGATGGTTATTTCCTTACGTAACTTATGATCAATGGTTAGAGAAAATGAGAGGAGAAAGCTTCCTTTTATATGAAACTAGGGCACAATCTTCTACAGAGGCTGACATAGGAGAATTAAATTCCAATTAAACTCATGCCCCTAGAATAGGACCTATATTAAATATAATTTAATATTTTCTTCTTTGGAACCCAAAACAACCGAACCGGAAGCAGAAAATGAATTTTTGATGACCTCCAGTAGTCGACAGACTTCCAAATTTGAAAGGGGGACCCAGGTCAAGGTCAAGGTCATCCTTGACCTAGGTCAAGGTAGGGGTTTTCCTTGACCTAGGTCAAGGTCAAGGTCATCCTTGGCCTAGGTCAAGGTTGAGGTCCACCTTGACCCAGGGGGTCAAGACCCCTGGAAAACATGTCAGTTGAGATGGGAGATGTCAAGAGAGGCCCAATCAGGGTCCTAAATAGACACATAAGTGAGAGAGGATGCAGAAATGAGGGGACAATGTGATGGTGGTAAAAAACATCCCCTAAGGAGAGCTAAACATTCTTAACATGGAAGTGATTCTATTTTAAGATGATACATTAAGCCCCCACTTTAGCGGGAGTATAGAAATCGAACCTACTTGCAGTAAAGTTAGAAGAAAGACTCTGGTGGATCGCAATGAGGTAGAACATCACTAAGTCAAGGAAATGATCCCCCAGACCAAGGATTATAACTCAACATACATGCATAAAGATATGGAAGTAAAGAGCAATTAATCATAGAAAACATACATGATTACATAAGTAAGACAAGAGCAACACTATAGATAACATAGCTTCATGATCTAATCCTACTAGCATGAAAGTGAAAGAGAGAAAAGAAATAGTGATTACCTCACCTACTAAGATGCCCACCTTACCATGAATCACCAAGGAGGGAGAGCCCAATAGGTTCACCCATAAACTATGCTTTGTAATTGTAATGCATCTTCTGACGACTTTTGAAATATCCATAGATCCAAATTCTTGTATCACTATGGAAAATGTATAAAATGCGTGTCTTTTCAGGATTTAGCAACTTATGTGCATTACCTTCCAAGGATTTAGCATATTGTAAAATTTTAAAATGCGTATCTCTTCAGGATTTAGCAACTTATGTGCATTACCTTCTGAGGATTTAGCAAAAAATAAAAATAAAAATACGTCTCTTCAGGATTTAGCAACTTATGTGCGCTACCTTCTGAGAATTTAGCATGTTGTAAAATGAAAACTAATGTAAAATATAGTATAAGGGAGACCCTATATATGCCCCCCTCCTTATCATGACTACCCACTAGGCAAGATAAGGAAGAGAAAGAGGATACCTACTTCACAAAGTGAGGAGATATCCAACTTAACAACAATATACACTATATCCTTAGCAAAGAGTATTGACCCTTACCCCTAAGAACATAGATAATCATGAAATGGATATGTCGCATATGGAAAAAGGATACTCAAAGAGGAAAAGATCTTATGATCAAGACCCACACCATAGAGGAGTGCTTAGGATGAAACATCATCTTCTAAAGAAAGAGGGACCAAAGATTCAATCATCTAGCCCCCTGCGAGGAAGAGGAAGAGGAATCTTGGAATGAAGGAGTCAAACTCTAAGCCAAATCAAGGGAAAGAATTTATCAAGAGTGTAGTTTGAAAAATAAAGAAGAGATGATGACCTAGGACAATCACCTCCCATATAAGAGGATATCCATAGTCAAAAACATAAATCTTTATAAGGAAATAATGTTGTATGATAAACAAATGCCACTTAGCTAAGGAAAGTATATCCTTAGATAGAGGAAGAAGGAAAATACCTTTCCCCCCAGGGATGGAAGCAAAGGATATATCAAATTATATCAAGATATATTGTAACAAAGAGATATCTTTACAAAACAAATGTTCTAGAAAAGATATCATGAATGATTATAAAAATTTATAGGGATAGAATATAGAAAGAAGAACCCATTAAACTCAAAACAAAGAAAAAATGGATCCTAGAAGACTGGGATAAAATACCTCTTTCCCCCCAGTTAAGAACAAGAGGAGAACCATGATCTAACTTATAGAAGAATGAGGGGAATGCCCTATATCAAAATTATGAAGAAATTGTAATACTGCATGGGAATGCGATATAATTCCTAAAGCAGCTCTTGCTCAAACATATAATTTGAAATGTACACAATCAGCAAGTAAATGTGTATTACTATTATGAAAAGGACATATGTATTTAGATAGAGCATTTTTTTGAATAGGTTTAAAGATTTCTTTGTTAGAATTCATTAATTGGACATACACTTTCTTAGCCACACCTTGAGGAGTATCAAGGTGATCTAAGTAAGGTGTTGGAAAAAGGAAAGGAAGAGGAGGATGATGGTTAAGATCCAATACCTTGATTGGAGGAGGTGGGAAACCTATACCATTCATATCTTGTTTAGGAGATAAATGAATCAGTTTTTTTATGCCTTGTTCATTAATACCAAGTCCTAAACCTTTATAGCCTTGTTTATCTACCATAGTATATCTTGTAGTGCACCTATCTTGCAAAGCTTCAATAGGAGGAGATTGATTATCGTGTTCATGGGAAAATGTTGTGTATGGTGGAATTATAGGATTAGAAGAGGTTTCCTTGTTTTTCCCTTTAACATCATCATGGATTGGGTAAGGAGGAGAAGGTAAATGAAAGAATTCCCGAACATCATTATCGTGAACCCTCGCTTGAGCCCCATCATAAATGTGGGAAGAAATAGGGATTGAAGATGGACAAATAGAAATAGGGATATTTAGAATTGGATTAGGATTAGGAAGATTAGGAGCTAGATTTTGAATGATAGGATTAGGAAGATAAGTAGGTGGAGTATCATTTACCCAATTATTCACATAATCCAAAATAATAATAAGTCCACTACCTAAATCCTTGATGAAAGTTTTGAAAGTAGGAAGACTAGTATTAGTTAATCTTAAAGTAGCATAAGCAATTGAAACATGAATCTTAACAAACATAATGAAATGGATGATACTTTCATAAACATCATAATGGCTATAGAGAGATGCTAAAAGAAGCATAATGAGAAAATAGCCATACCACAAAGCATCTTAAAGATCTTCATAGTGAATGAAATGAAAGAAGTGCTTTTATATTTTTATGATTATGTATATTTTTTTTATTTTGAAATGCAAGCGCATAAAACAAAATTAATTTAATATGCAAGATCTAACACCAAAAAAGAAAGAGTTGTCTATCGCGGGTTCACCAAAATGTAAGGAAGAAAAATGTATATGTTTGTGTGTTTTGTTCATTTAACATAAAAATCCCTTACATTTAAATATTTTTATGGGGTTAAATAAGATGATCTCATTCTATCCTTAGATATCTAAATGAAAGATCCAAGTTGATTAACCCAAAAGGAAGGATCAATGCATAAATGAATCAATCATTTGGAAACAAGAACAAGGAAGGAAGATCTTAAGTACCTGAGTTTGATTGATTAATTTGAATGTGTATTTTAGATTTAGATAGATTGGAAATATTAATTGAATTGAATAGGAGAAATTCACTAACCTTGAAATATTTCAGATCCAAAGAATGTTGTTTTTTGAAGCCTATGTTGAGTTTCTGGAAAATTTGAGACCAGATCTAGAATAGAAACGCAGAGATGGACAAAACCCAGAAATCTTTTTCCATTCTGAGACAGTTCCAATTTGTACCCTCAAGTCAATGTCACCATTTTCTATTATTTATGATTGTGCCCTAGGTCACAATTGACCTAAAAAATCTCAGACTAAAATTCTTCTTTCAAATCCTGGAAGTTTGCTGAAAAGGGTATCTGAATCTCCATCTTGATCTGTTGTTCCGAACCTATACCTGCAAGAAAAATGGATTTGTTTGTTGGGGGAGGGGTTTGCCTTAGTCAAACCCTGATTTAGGAATTAACCTTGAAATCAATAATTGAAATAGAGAATGCTAGCAAGTAGTAGAATTAAATCTAATAATGAAGCTATGATATTCAAATAGATATGCAATTGTATTTTAAATGTAAACCAATATGTAAATATGGAAGCTTGGACTCAATTAGAAAACATAAACCTCCATGATTGTATGCTTGGAATCCACCTTGAAGGGAGAATTAATGAGTCTTGAAGATTCACAAAGGATATTTAAGGAAGATCACACCACCATGATGGCTAGATCTAGGGTTTGAATGATGAATCTTGAATGCTTGAACCAAATCCCTTCAAAGGCTTGAAAGCTTGAATCCTTGATCTTCAATGGAGAACTTGAATGTTTGAGAGGAAGACTTAAACACTTTGAAAGTTTGAAGACATGTAGAACAATGGATGCTTGAACTTTTTTCTTGATGGTTATTGCCTTACATAACTTATGATCGATGGTTAGAGAAAATGAGAGGAGAAAGCTTCCTTTTATATGAAACAAGGGCACAATCTTCTAGAGAGGCTGACATAGGAGAATTAAATTCCAATTAAACCCATGCCCCTAGAAGAGGACCTATATTAAATATAATTTAAGATTTTTCACTTCGGAACCCAAAACAACTGACCTGGAAGCGGGAAATGAATTTTTGATGACCTTCGACAGCCAACAGACTTCTAGATTTGAAAGGGGGACCCAGGTCAAGGTCAAGGTAGTCCTTGACCTAGGTCAAGGTTGAGGTCATCCTTGACCTAGGTCAAGGTCAAACTTGACCTAGGGGGTTAAGACCCCTGGAAAACATGCTAGTTGGGATGGGAGGTGTTCGGAGAGGCCCAATCAGGGTCCTAAAGAGACACAGAAGTGAGAGAGGATGCAGAAATGAGGGGAAAATGTGATGGTGGTCAAAAAATTCCCCTAAGGAGGGCTAAACATTCTTAACATGGAAGTTATTCCATTTTAAGATGATACACTTGGTAACCCATTTTCAGCATTATTTGAAAACCTTTCCCATATTGATATGTGGGAATGCTAATGTTTTGTACCCTTTCATTTGTTTCTTCCTCGTCCTTATATATCCAATTTAGGATGTTATTATCTTCTTCCACCTTAGCTAATGCAGTAGCTCTTACAAAGTTGAAATTATATTTGTGAGAAGATGTCTTCTTTGTCAAAACAAAGGGTTCTCCATGAGCCTTTGGAGAAATTGGTAAATTTACCATTGATGAGGAATATTCTCCCACCCCTTTGTTAATAATCTTCAATTATTTCTCAAAAATTTTCATTAGGGTATCCATATTTTGATAATGTATTTATTTCTCCTTCCCATTTTCTAATTTTGTACCTTTTGATTCTAATCTTCCTTGGCTATAAGCACTTGAACTAGAGGATCTAGTATTTTCATAATTTGAATGTAAAAGAGTAATCCCCTCTTTACCCTTTCTTGATGATGATGCACTATCATTTTCACCTTTTGAACTAGTGACCTCATCTTTTATTTCTCTTTGAATGGTGATCTTGTACTAGGAGTTTCCTCTTTAGCTTGTTCTAGAGATGAATTTGATGCAGAAGCCTCATTATTATGTGGTACAAAGGAATTCATAACTAATTTGATATTATTGTAATATTTAAAAGGGTTAAGGTCACCATTGATTGTTATTTATTGTCCCAGATAAGGAAAATTTATACATTGATGATAAGTAGAAGGTACAACTTGCATTTCATGTATCCAGGGCCTACCCAACAAGATGTTGTAGGTCAAGTTGAGGTCTAGCACTTGGAAAATTGTCTCCTTTTCAATAGGTCTCACTCAAATTAGTAGAATAACCATGCCTTTGGAAGATCTTTCCTCATCATCATAAGCTTTAATTTTTATCTTCCTTTTTGGATCCACGACATTTTTCATAATATCCCAATACTTTGATATTGTTCAAAGTACATATATTTAGACCAGCCCCTCCATAATCTATCAAGACTCTCTTGAGACTATGCTTTTGGATTAGGACTTCAATATGTAAGGGAAAATTTTGAGGATGATTTAAGGACATGCCATCTTTATCAGAAAAGGATAGGAAATGTGGCGCAATAAGATGATTGACTATGTTTTGAAATTGTTCTACATCTAAATTTTTAGGGATAGTCGTATCAACCAAGGCTTTTTTCCAAAATTTATTTATGTGATGGTAAAAGTTTTAGCAACTCTAAGATTGATATTTGTGTTGGGGTCTTTTGAATTTGATCCACTAGGTTATATTGTTTTGAAAGAAAATATGAGGGATTAGGCCTAGTTTTTGTGTTGGAGGTTCGTT
The DNA here is from genome assembly GCA_018584345.1 of Thuja plicata. NCBI lineage: Eukaryota > Viridiplantae > Streptophyta > Pinopsida > Cupressales > Cupressaceae > Thuja > Thuja plicata. Next base: position 5,958,398 of record MU228359.1, on the reverse strand, counting down.
GTAAGGTGGATTTTGATGCTTTCCCCTTAGTGATTACATTGGAAGACTCTTTTTTTTGTATACCTTTTACTACTATGACATTGATGATATTTTTTAAAATGGGATAAATAATTGATAGTATTTTCTAAAGTATGGGAAAAATTAACCTTGTTGTTTCCCTTCTTGTTATTTTGGTTTGTATTGGAAGATTCACACTTCTCGTGGTTTAAGAAAGGAGTTTTGAAAGTTGTATGATCTTCATTGTTTATAGGTCCATCTACTTAAATAGTACCATTGTCAATAAGATCTTGAACCACGTGTTTTAATCCCATTTTTTTTTTGTCTTATGTCCCTTTTTCCTATGATACTCAAAATAATGTGAGTCATTCCACCATGATGGTTTAACTTGGGGTTCGAAGCCTCTTGAGTCAAGTAGAGATATGATTTTGTTTACGATAAGTGTTCTTAAATCTTTCTCAATGGGTTCTCCTAATGGAGTGAATTTCCTTCGTGGAGAAGTGAATTGGGACATAAATGGTAGTTTGGGTTGGTTGTTTCCTTAATTAAGGTTCTTGTTGTTTTTGTTGGACGAGTTGTTATTGGGCGGATTGATGTTAATATCTCAGTGGCTAGAATTACTAGAAAGATAGAATGGCTTAGGTTTAATAATTTTTTCTTCCACCACTCCATAATTTACTAGGTTCTTATTGTTTTTCTTCAACAAAAACTTAGGTTTTTCATTGTTTGTATTGTTTGAGGGATTGTTTTTGTAATTGGTGTTATTTCTTGAAAAAATCCTTGTTATCTTTGTATAACTTAAATTCACCCTTCTTTACCAAAGCATCTTCTATCTTGATGTTGTTTTCAATTATTTTTCAAAGGATGGAGGACATTGGAGTTGAAACCAATAATTCATTTGGATATTAAAATTATTAATAAATATGTCCATCTTCTCCTTTTCTGGTACACTTTATGGGTATTTTGCAAATACTTTTTGCCAATGTTGTGGAAAATTCAAGAATGCTTCCCCATTTTTTTGTTTAGTGTTGCATAAATCTAGCATGGTTACTTCATTCTCAATATTATAGGAGTGTTGAGTCATGAACTTAGAGACCAATTCTTCAAACATTTTAATTCTGGTTGGTAATTTAGAAAACCACTCTATTCTTTGGTCGTCTAAGCTCCTGGGAAATAACCTCATGAGATAGGTTGGTTCATGGAGAAACTCTATGCTTAAGGTGCTAAATTCTCTAATGAGATCTTGAGGGTCAATTGTACCCATATATTTATCATATTTCAAAAATACCACATTAGCTGAGAAAGGTATCATGACTAAACTCTTATCAAAGGGAAAAGGAGAAAAATGCCCTCTATCGTATATTGCTTTGGAGCATTTCCCTTTTGAATATTATCCATGTAAGTTTGAATGGATAGGATGTGTTTAGTTAATAATCCTAAGGGTTAACCTCATCCTCATCATATTTCAATTTGGATACGAAATAATCATGAGGTAGCTTGACCCCTAGTTGAGATAATGTCATGATATACGTATCTTTATCTTTTACTAGAACTTTCGCCATCATATTCATGAAATAGATGTTTTGTTGTTCTACCTTGATTTTTTCATCTGTGATCTCTTCATTATTTTTATGGTTATTAGCATTGTCTCATTCATTATCCATGTTTGTTTGATTGGTTTGTGTTTGATCTTTTCATAGATTAGTCTCAATTTGATGTCTTTGATTTGTGGATGATTTATTTTCATTCTTGTGTTGAGGTTGTGTTTCTTCTTGAGATGCTACTCCTTTCAATGTGACCTTGTTATTATTTGTTTCAAAATGATAAGATCTTTTCCTTTCTCTTGGCATGAAATTAACTCTTGGGTTACTTCTTGAGTCAATATTTTATCAATGGTTAAGGATGTCTTCTAAAATCTTGGTTGAGTTTACTACAAACAAGTGATATGTTAAGATTCCAAATATGTTTTGATCAAAATTAAAGTGTGTCCTAAAATGAAGTCTAATAGAGAAAGATCTATCTCTATGATGAAGACTTATCGATAGGTCCTGATTTTATTGGTTCTAAGAAAATGACCTGTAATCCTTGATGACAAACTTTTCCAAAATCAAGGATTTGGATGTTTTGACAAAACTCTTAATTTGATGTGATTTAATTGGAATTATTTAAATAATCAACTTGTTTGGAGTTATAACTATGGCGGATTTTCTTAAATAACTTGTTTCTATTGAGAATAACTTTAATTCAAAAACATATCCAAAAGATAACAAAATACCACACTCAAGCACTCATCTTAGAAAAATAAAACATCTATAACATCCAGTGTATGTTCTTGTAAGGTTTCCACAAGCTTTGCACAAATAAATCAATTCAAAGAAGCTACCTAAGGACAATTTTGGTTTCCATGAATAAAGAGGTAAGCTTGCGACTTAACCAAGCTTTTGCATTTTACCTCTCTTTCTGAGAGTCTCCCACCATCATAAAAATGATATTTTTTGCAATCCATTAGGATTACTAGAGGAGAGCTATTGTTAAAAAAAATTCATCAATCACCCTATTAACAACGACTACTTTTTATATCATAGTGGGTTGGATGCTCATGCCTAAAATTATTGTATCCCACTTTGGGTTCCCTCTCTCACCATCCTCGATAAGGAAAATATTAGGAGATAGGCCCACTATGGTTCAAATTAAATGTACTTGAAGCAAGATGAGACAAAGGTAGGTTTAGTAGTTTGATCACCCTAAGAAAGATGAGAGCATGTACCTATCACCTTTATTCTCCAAACACAATAGACATGGTATTCATTTTTGGACCTTTAATCTAATGGAATTTAGCTATATTTAGCATTTGATCACCGTGAAAAGGTGACAGTATAGGCCTAATACTCTTGTTCACAAGAAAAATGAGGTCTTCCTAAATAGATTTATGTGTTTGAACTTTGAATTTTTTTACAAGAATTGAAAGGTACATGAAATCAAAGTATTGTAGAGTGCAGCTTGTTAGCACTATTAAAAGCTTGAAGAAAGTATGTTCTAAATGGTGTAAACCCTGCTAACTCTTGCTATCTCCTTAGGCCCTACTTTCAAATTTCTATCCATTGGTGGAAAAACCTAAATTTCTGGCTCATGTTATAAAATGACATTATCTTTTTTGGTCACTTAAAATCTTTTTAGCCCATGTATATTTTTGTTTCATGTCTTGGCGGGGCCATTCCTTGTTTATTTGTCCTAAGTCTTGGCGGGGGATGAAATAATTTTTCTACATTTCCCTAAGTCCTAACTTTATCTCCCCAATAAACTTTACGTCTTTTCCATCTCCCATGCATGTATTTCTTAATCTAATGGTTGTCGCTATCCCTTCATCATGAAGATGTCGCTCCTTAATGATCAAGGCATTGTGTCTATTCACCACATGTCTTATCAAGATCAAATATTATTTTTAATCTAGTGACTTGGCACGGCCTTTATCTCTTATTCTCAAAGTGAAAAGGAATATGTTTTTCTAATTGTGGGTTACGCGCAGGCCGTTGGTCAATTTTGAGATGTGTGATTAGCACTAGATCTCCAGATTAAATTCAAAGTCATGTTTCTATTTATAGATCTAGCGAGGGTCGTTGATCGGTTCTTTTCTTGTCTTGATCATGTGGTCTATGCTAGATCTCTAGATGAGACTTGAGTTAACTAATTTATTCAGCGACTTAGAGATACAAATGAAATGATATACTCAGAGTTAAAGGTCGGTTAAGGACTAAGGATAGGTCAAGGTTAGATCTGACAATCAGTGCAAAGGCTCGGAGGAAAAGTTTCTTGTGATCTAATGCTTAAGGCACTGTGCCTGGATGCCACGTGATAGGATGGTGGGACCGGGTCTGTGCAAGGGTAAAGAATTAAAGGAAGTTTAACTTCATGAAGATCAATAGTGGGTTCTTTTCCTTAATCATGAGATGCAGTTGATTTACCCTTTAAGGCATCATGCCATGTCGACACATAGAAAGTTGTCAGGTCTTGGGCCCGTGTGTAGTTGGTTATCGAGTGGTCAAGTTGTAGAGGATCTTGTGGTTGGTGTGAAGCCTCAAAGGTAAGATGCGGTCATATTAACAGTTCAAGGCATTGTGCCTTTTTTCCATGTGTACAATGTGGGTCTAGATCAGTGCTGAGGAAAGCTAATGAGTGATCACATTAGATTTCATCCGATAGCTGGTGTTTTTCCTTGAAGAACAAATGATCATGAGATAATGATAAAGGCGTCATGCCTACTTGACGCGTGTCCAAACCGGTCAATGAGAGTCAGAAGGAAACAAGGATTTCTCAGGGCCATTAGTAATATGCCATGTGGAGGGTAGTCAGACCAAGATTTCCAAGTTATAACTAAGTTAAGGCATAGTTTAGTTGATTTTGATTAGACGCCTGGCACATTGCCTTAGTCCGAAGATGATCAAAGATTAGTCTTTGAGGCATTATGCCTAGCTGACACATGTCCTCCTATGATCGTAGGGCTGAAGCAAGGGCAAGTTAAAAGAAAAGTTGGTGTAAATGAATCTGACGGCTAGCACAAATCCTAAAAGAAAAGATGATAGATTGATAGTCTTCAAGTCATCGCGCCTGATGGGCGTTTGTCCAAATAGGATCTTAGCTTCTGGGTAATTAAAGGATGATCAATGACCCTATTTTAAAAATGGAAAATGATACAATCTCAGTCATTGAATGTGATTTCACACCACCTATAGTCATTAGAACATACATTTAAATATTTAAATTGGTTTTTTAGGGTTTCAGGCGGTGGAGCTGCTTTTAAAGGCACGAGATTGATTAAGTGTGCAATCTGATCTTTTGGATTGATTTATTGAGGTCGTAGGATGCAGATGAATATTATTTTGTTGACTATGGTTATATTTTTTTGACTGGTGCTATTAGGATTCGATCATATTTTTTTTGTTTCTGCATTCATTGACCGAGTTATTTCTTTCAGACAGATTAGGTATGCAGATTAGATTGTATTTTCAGATCTTTGGAAGAAAGATCAATTTGGTGGAGGAAAGAAGATAAACCAAATTCCAAAGAAGGATAGATGTCGATCAAATATGATTTTTAGGGTTTCCTTCTTCTATATGTATCTTTCTTTTCTTTATTGTAAGGGTTTCAGTTTCTCTGCAAGAGTTCAGAGAAGGTTCCAAGTGTGGTTCCTCTGTAAATATTTTTGCCTTTTCTTTTCATATAGGGTGTTCTTAGTTCTTTTCTGGTCCCAAAGAAGTATATCATTGTAATAGAAAGATTAATGAATGAAATTTCAGTGTTGTTGTCTTGTTATCAAGTTGTCTCCATTTGATTTTTGAATTATTGAGACTAAGGCATCAAGGGTGTTTTGGTTTTGTCCGTTGTTGATCAACAATGGGGTCATTTAAAGGATGGCTATTATTTAGGATTTGTTTTCAGATATGTATGAGTTGGGGTATCAAGGGTATGTCAACTTGTCTTTCAATGGATGTTGATTAATGTATTGTCTATTCCAGGGTCTCTTCCAAGGGGAGAGTTCAATACTTTGAGGAGGCAATTGCATATTTGAATGTATAGGTGGATTCACAAGTAGAGCTTGATTGATGGGGTATGATTGATGTAAGGCATTAGACATATCAGACTGTGTTGTCTTATTTATTCATAATCTTCTTTGTAATGTTATGTTTGACTCTATTTCCCATTGGATAAGGCACTAGTCTATGAGAGATCTGAGGTATTTTAGAGATCCATTAATCTCAAAATATAATTGAAAATAATTTCCCTTTCTTGTTGTTTGAAAGAGTTAGAGTAGTTCTGGTTTTCAAAAATACTCTATGCAAGTGGGATACTACATAAGATTTGATGAAACATTGAGGTACATGTTACCCATAGGTTTAAAAACTATTCCACAGTTATATATCTGCAAGTTGTTATTTTTCACAAGGAGCCATGTGTGTGCAGATTAGGTAGTGCCCACTTGATTGATGTGGAGCTCAAAGTGAAGGGGGTCTTTAAACCTTCTTGAATGGTGGCTTTCTCTTGTCTCTTTTTCAGATAAGGGTGTAGATTTTGTATCCTAGTTTTTCAATCCCACAGCCTCATCTCAGAATCTCATATAGGAAAGGAGAGTGCAAGAAAAAGAACTAACATAAATGGTGACTATGCTGAGGACTTTGTTGAATCAATCTAGGATTCAAATGAAACATATAAACTCATTTGGGGATAAGAAATTTTTTTTCTCTGTTTAGTCAAAATCTATCCCAGAGTGATATGATTGTTATAGAGTCATATGCTAACAAAGAAGTATTCCTCTTATTCAAAGTGAGCCAAGGTTTGTTTGGTTTTTTATTACAATAGTGTCTTAAAGTCTAAGTTCTTCAAAGATATATTCATACTATCTCACAAAGTGGTGAGTGGCAACTCTGAGTTCTCTAATTTGCACCAGTGTGCATAATTGAAGAAAGGCTACAAAAGAAAGGAGGTGGACTTGCAGTGATAATTAACCAGATGTTTGGGCTCTTATGACTAAAGCATAGTCAAGGGATGAAATTTTTATGAGTATCTTAGTTGATTCAAATTTTTCCTCTGCAAAGAGGTGGCGAATCTAGCAAAGATTTTATTGATAGTATGAAGGTGAATTCAAATCAATGTTCTTGCAGTAGCTTCATCGCATCCAGGTATATTTTTTCATTGGATAATTATTTTTCCATGAAAATCAGTTGTTAACATTTTCCCTATTAAGTGGTTAGCACTAGTTGAGAGGGAAGAAAGAGGAAGTTGGTAACTATCTTATGATTAATTATGCTTTAAATTCAAGTGAGAGTACACATATATAGTGAATATTTCAAGCCTTTCATACATTCAAATTCAATTATGCCTACTAGGATGTCACAACAGAATGGTAGATAGAGTTTTGGCATTAAGTAGTATCCAGCTCTAAATTTTGAAGTCATTCATGGTTACCAAACTATTTTTCCACCTGAGATCAGAGAAAAATTATCAAAATTCAGTGGTGGGAAAGAGGAAGATGTTGAAGAGAATTTTAGAGAGTTTTGGGACTTAATTGAGAATTTTGATATTGAATATGAGGATAGCGTTGTGAAATTTTTTATTCAGTCCTTAGTGGGTGATGTAAGGCAGTGGTTCTCTTTTTTCCCCAGAATGTTCTATCTCTTCATGGGAAGAGTTAGGTTCGGCATTTTTGGAAAACTTTGGTGAAAATTTTAATCCATCTACAGTGATAAGGAATTTTGTGGAGATACAAATAATGAATGGTGAGTTGGTTCCTCCTTTCAAACTTAGATTTGCAAAAGTATTGGGGCAGATCCCAATAGAGTTTAGACCAAACAATGTTGTTTGTTTATTTGTTTATTTAGGTGCATTTGGTAAAAAGATGAGCTACTTGTTGAGAGATAAAGAGCCTAAAAATTTGCATCATGCTTTTATGACAGCAATAGATATTGAAAATAACTTAAGGTATGGAATCATCCCAAGAGGTTTTCTATCTACTAAGGATGTTTTTCATAATGTACCAAATGTAGTTGACAAGTGTGGATTAAGAAGTGATAATAAATGTCAAAATATTTTTTTCCCTGATGATCATGTTGACCATGATTTAAATAGTGGTTCAAAACAAAATGTGAATCAAGATTGTTTTTTCCAGACAGTATTTGCCCCTCATATTCAGGTTGACATGGTTAGTGAAGAATTATGTAATATTTTTGATGCAGAGATAGATAGATATAGGGGTTACACATCTAATAATATGGAAACTAGTTATTCTAGTTTTGGGGCTGCAAAAACAATTTTTTTGCAATCAAATCTGGATAGTAAAGAGGGGGCAAATTCTTCATCAGGTGATGATGTTGAAGCCCCAAATGGTGAGGTTCTATCAGACTTTGCTGATGCTGATAGTGAGGATGATATTTTCAACCCATGTTTTTGTCACATGGGGATGTCCAAGAGGAATTGATTGAGGATAAGGCTTCATGATGCCAGAATGGCCTTGATATTTTTGAAGATAAGGTGATAGTTTATGCATCATTATGAAAAGGATGAAGATTCGTCATGTGCTGAAAATGATTATGAGGAAACAAATTTTCTTAAGAAAGTGATGAAATCTTTTATCCTAGATAATGATGATGTTAACATAAAGATGTTGGAAAAAGATTTCTCATACAAGGAGTTTACAACAAACAAGAATCAAGGGCAGCCTTGTGATAATTATTTTTCAAGTAAAAGGCTTAGGTGTGCTAATGAAGATACACATGCTTTTCAATTTGAACAACAAGGCAATAATAGTAATAATATTGATAGTTCAATTTGTATGTTTGCATCTTGTGGTTTTTCATGTGAGGTTGTGGAATCTAAGGGACATAAGGATTTATATAAACCAAAATATTAGGTTGTAGAAGCTCAAATTATTTTTGAAAATCTTTCAATATATAAGTGTCCAATTTTGGACAACCTTATGCCAACTCATCAAATAAATAGTGATTCTATTTATGGTGGTTCCATAAATAATTTTAATAGTGTGGAAGATGGTCTCAGTCATGAATCTGAAATTATGTGTCCTTTGGACCATGATAATGATTGTCAAGTTGCTAGTGGTGGGTCATTGTCTGACTTGTATGAACTTGTTTATGAAAGATTCCAACAGGATATATCTTGTTTCATGGATACGAGTGTAGACCACCTTATACAAATGGAAATGGATGCATTTAGATTTGATTTGAGTGATAATTATTTTGATTTGGTTGACATAAATATGGAAATGTTATCCTATGGTGAACAAATATGGATTGATGATAAAGTTTTATGCAACATTGAATCGAGTCATATAAAGATGTTGAAACTAAGCCTCATGCTGACTTATTTAGACTGTAATTTCATTTATTTCATGTGGAGGTAGATTAGAATTGGAAAGATATACCAGATGATTTTCTTCAACCAGATCTAGGTTCCTCTTTCCAAGAATGGCATGTGAGGAGTGTTGACATGTTGAATTTAGTTGATATTGAAGAGATTGAATTTACCCAAGGTACTTGTCAGCATGGTCTTTTTCCTAAGTTGCATAAATGGGTCATAGATGATCATCCTTTTTCTTTGCAAGGTGCTAATGGTATTAGGATTGATTATATCAACCATCAAGCTAAAAAGGAGTATTTTCTTTTTGAAGTCCAGCATGACAAGTATATTCAAGATTTTTGTAGTGGGCTGGATTTTGATGATTATTTTGACGGGTTTGACTTCAACTTGCCTTGTAACTTTGACTTTCTGATGCAGAATGGTAGAGTCCTTTATAAGGATTATATTTTTAGTGATCTCACCTTGCCCTTTTTTTCACAAGCTCAAAGTAAGGTTCAGAGTGGTAGAATGTTGAATGTTGCCAAGTTTTTCTTGTTTACCTAGATGTTGTTTAAAAACTTTTTTAGATTGACTGTATTTTTGGGTGATCAAAATCACATATTTGACAGAGGCAAGATGAGACAGAATTTTTTTGATGGATTTGGGCCATCAGTCTTGGTTTTATTCTTTCAAATCAAGGAAGAGGTACAGAGATAGTATGACTCTGCTAAGCAATGTATATATTTTGTACAGAATTTCCTACTTTTTCCTGTTTTAGTTGTGTCTTCTATGAGGTTTAGTTTTTTGTCCTGGTCTTCTTTTCTCAGAGATCTGGAATCTAGTGTTGATATTGCACTCAACCTTCCCCAGTCGAAGCCTATGTTAGCACTATTAAAATCTTGAAGAAAGTATGGTCTAAATAGTGTAAACCCTACTAACTCTTGCTGTCTCCTTAGGCCCTACTTTCAAATTTCTAGCCGTTGGTGGAAAAAACCTAAGTTTCTGGCTCACATTATAAAATGACGTTACCTTTTTAGGTCACTTAAAATCTTGTTATCCCATGTGTCTTTTTTTCATGTCTTAGTGGGGCCATTCCTTGTTTATTTTTCCTAAGTCTTAGTGGAGGATGAATTAATTTTGCTATATTTCCCTAAGTCCTAAGTTTATTTCCTGGATAAACTTTAAGTCTTTTCCATCTCCCGTGCATGTCTTTCTTAATCTAATGGTTGTCTCTATCCCTTCATTGCAAATATTGCACTCCTTAATGTTCAAGGCATTGTGCTTGTTCACTACGTGTCTTCTCGAGATCAAATATTATTTTTAATCTAGTGACTTGGCACAACTTTTATCTTGTAACCTCTAAGTGAAAAGGAATATACTTTTCTGATTGTAAGATTACGTGCAGGCCGTTGATCAAGTTTGACATGTGCGATTGGTGCTAGATCTCCATATTAAAGTCAAATTCATGTTTCTATTCAGAGATCTAGCGAGGGTCGTTGATCGGTTCTTTTCTTGTCTTGATCATGTGGTCTGCGCCAGATCTCCAAATGAGACTTGAGTTAACTGATTTATTCAGCGACTTAGAGATACAAAGTAAATAATATAATCAAAGTTAGATGCTAGTTAAGGACTAAGGATAGGTCAAGGTTAGATCTGATAGTCAATGCAAAGGCTCAGAGGCAAAGTTTTTTGTGATCTAATGCTTAAGGCATTGCACCTAGATGCGACATGGCAGGATGGTGGGACCGGGTCTGCGCAAAGGGAAAGAATTAAAGCCAATTCAACTTCATGAAGATCTACAGTGTACTTTTCCTTAATCATGAGATGCAGTTGATTTACCCTTTGAGGCATCATACCGTATAGACACATAGAAAGATGTCGTATCTTGGGCCCGTCTGTAGTTGGTTATCAAGTAGTCAAGTCTCAGAGGATCTTGTGATTGGCATGAAGCCTCAAAGACAAGATGCGGCCAAATTAACAGTTCAAGGCATTGTGCCTTTGTGCCACATATACAAGGTGGGTCTGACTCAGTGCTAAGGAAAGGTAATGAAAAATCACATTAGATTTCATCCGACGGCTGGCATTTTTCCTTAAAGAACATATGATCATGAGATAATGATAAATGCATCGCGCCTTCTTGACGCGTGTCCAACCTGGTCAGTGCAGGTCAGAAGGAAACAAGGATTTCTTAGGGCCATTAGTAATATTCTACATGGAGGGTAGTCAGACTAAGGTTGCCAGGTTATAACTAAGTTAAGGTACAGTTTAGTTGATTCTGATCAGATGACTAGCGTGTTGCCTTAGCCTGAAGATGATCGAAGATTAGTCTTTGAGGCATTGTGCCTAGCTGACACTTGTCCTCCAGTGATCGTAGGGATAGAGCAAGGGAAGGTTAAAAGGAAAGATAATGTAAATGAATCTGACGGCTGGCGCAAAGCCTCAAAGAAAAGATGATAGATGTATATTATTCAAGGCATCGCGCCTGATGGATGTGTGTCCAAATAGGATCTTGGCTCTCAGGTAATTAAAGGATGATCGATGACCCTATTTTAAAAATGGAAAAGGATACAATCTCGATCGTTGAATGTGATTCTACACCACGTGTAGCTGTCAGAGCAGATATTTAAATATTTAAATTGGTTTTTTAGGGTTTCAGGCAGTGGCGCTCCTTTCCAAGACACAAGATTATTTAAGTGTGCAATATGATCTTTTGGATTGATTTATTAAGGTTGTAGGGTGCATATGGATAGTATTTTTTTGACTATGGTTATATTTTGTTGACTGGTGCTATTAGGGTTCTGATTAGATTGTTGTTGTTTCTGCATTCATTGACTGATTTATTTCTTTCAGACAGATTAGGTATGCAGTCTTTTGAAGAAAGATCAATTCAGCAGAGGAAAGAAGATAAACCAAATTCCAAAGAAGGAAAAATGTCGATCAGATATGATTTTCAAGGTTTCCTTCTTCTATATGTATCTTTGTTTTCTTTATTGTAAGGGTTTTGATTTCTCTGCAAGAGTTTAGAGAAGGTTTCAAGTGTGGTTCCTCTTTAAATATGTATGCCTTTTCTTTTCATATATGGTGTTCTTAGCTCTTTTATGGTCCCAAAGAAGGATATCATTGTAATAGAAAGCTTCATGAATGAAATTTTAGTGTTGTTGTTTTGTTATCAAGTTGTCTCCATTTGATTTCTGAATCATTGAGACTAAAGCATCAAGGGTGTTTTGGTTTTGTCCATTATTGATCAACAATTGGGTCATTTAAAGGATGGCTATTATTTAGGATTTTTTTTCAAATATGTATGAGTTGGAGTATCAAGGGTATCTCAACCTGTCTTTCAGTGGATGTTGATTAATGTATTGTCTATTCCAGGGTCTCTTCCAAGGGGAGAGTTAAATACTTTGAGTAGGTAATTACATATTTGAATACATGAGTGGATTCACAAGTAGAACTTGATTGATGGGTTATGATTGATGTAAGGCATTAGATATATCAGACTGCGTTGTCTTCTTTATTCATAATCTTCTTTGAAATGTTATGTTTGACTTTGTTTCCCATTGGATAAGGCACTAGTTTAAGAGAGATATTGGGTATTTCAGAGATCCATTAATCTCAAAATATAATTGAAAATCATTTCCCTTTCATGTTGTTTGAAAGAGTTAGAGTAGTTATGGTTTTCAAACATACTCTATGCAAGTGGGATACTGCATAAGATTTGATGAAACATTGAGGTACATGTTACCCGTAGGTTTAAAAACTATTCCACAACTATATATCTGCAAGTTGTTATTTGTCACAAGGAGTCATGTGTGTGCAGATTAGGCAGTGCCCACCTGAGTGATGTGGAGCTCAAAGTGAAGGAGGTCTTTAAACCTTGTTGAATGTTGGCTTTCTCTTGTCTCTTTTTCTAATAAGGGTGTAGAGTTTGTGTCCTGGGGTTGCAATCCCACAGCCTAGTCTCGGAATCTCATCTAGGAAAGGAGAGTACAAGAAAAAGAACTAACACACCTTATTCAAAATTTTAATGCACATTTTTGAGGTTTTTTATTTGCAATACATTAACTTGGTGATCATTCCATCTCCTTAGCATCCAATTTTCTCACAAATGGTAGTCCAACATCAAATGAGCAAAGTGAATAAAATGCAACACAGTGGATAAAAGATGAAAATTGCTTAGAAAGGTTAAGCATCTAATAGTCTATATTGATCCTAGGTATTTGATAGAAATCTTAATACAACTTTACAATCATCAAATATCTACTATATTCTTTACCTTCTTAATCAAGTTGTTCATCTGCATTTTCTCAATGTGTTCTCTTAATCCACTTGTTTAGTCTTTTGGCCTCCTCTTGAAAATAGTTAGTATTTTGAGCATTGCTTTGTGGACTTTCTTAAACTAGGTCATCCTTAAAGATGAGATTCATATAAATGGATAAATGTAGTATCATAAAAAGCTTGATAAAGATCCACAATTTTCCAATACCTGCTTCGAGCTTGAACTTTTTCCTCCAAAGTTTATGATGTGATAGCTAATTGTGTTCTTTTTGCATTTTTGTATAATCTTCTTGCCTCTTCCTCCTCAAAATGATTTGGAAATCAAAGTGCAGGCTTTTGTACCTTCTTAAATTTTGTCATCTGTAAACATGATAAACAAGATCAGATTTACAAATTTTAATTTCTAAGTGTACATTTATAGACGCTAATTTACTACCTAGATGAGCTAAAATTTAACTTGCATGTGCTGAAATTTAACTTCCAGACGCTGAAATTAATAGTATAGGTGATAAAATTAAAGGTCTAGTCACTAAACTAGTGAATTTTTTTCTTTTACTTCTAAGTATTGTACAACAGTAAATAGGAGCTAAAAGAAAGCGCAGAAGCACGGAAAGAAGTTGCAAATTGCAATTTTCTGTCTTTAAGTGCTGAAAGTTTGTTGATAGGCATTGAAATTTTGATCCCTAGCATTGAAAATATGAGCACAGCCACTGAAATTTTATTTTTGGGCGTTGAACTTCTGAGTATATGTGCTAAACTACTTTGCAAAGGTGTTGTTTGTGTTTGTCTGAACCTGCAAATGTCAATTCTGCAGCAAAAAAATGTCAAATCAAGGAGGTGTGGGCCCCACGGTAGGCGTCATTTGTGTGTGAAACCTTCAATTTACAAACCTACATGAAACATTAATTCAATCACAATTATCAATTTGAATTCAAAAGATCAATGCTAATTAACTTTCGAATTAACATGATTGAGAGTGTCTCATGGCGCTCTAGCTAGAAGGACTAAAAGAATGCTCTATGTTGCAAAGAAATCCTTAAGTGACAACCCCTAAAACAATAATTATGATAAGAATGATGAAAATATGGATCTAAGATGCAAATGTATGCAAATTAAGCTAAATTTCCCTATTCTAAATGCTCAAATCTATTCCAAACATGGAAGAAATTTCCATTATGATGATGTTATGCATGAAATCAACCTTGCCTCCAAAGATAGTGGATGAAAATTGACTATAATATGAATTCTCTATATGAAAGTGGATATAAAATGGTTGTAAAGTCATGATTTTTACCTTATTATGCCTCATATTTATAATATTTCCCAAGGTGTAGGGGGTAAGTTTAGATAACCATGGTTAAAGTATGACTAGGATCTTTGAGTGGACAAGATTATCTTTCAAGGTTGATTGGTCAAGAGAGAAAATCCTTTTTGCAATCCATGTGCTTGCTTTCCTCATTTCCCATTGGTTGAGTGATGTTTCATCATGTAGTGGTGGGTGAGGAATATTAGGATTTAATTGATTCAAACGAATTAATTACTTTAGCTATGATTGATTTATTAAATTTAATTTAATCAATTGATGCACCATGTAATTAAATGATTAATTCAATTACCTAATTATTTTATTTATTGATTTTAATTAATTCAAAATGGTTTGTATTTGATTGATTTTTTCTTTCACTTGGTTTGACCAATTTTAGGTGTCTACACACAAATACATATTTACATTCAACATTATAATTATCTTTTTAGGAGATTATAATAGTACATCAATACACATAAATGAAGATACATATCATGATGCAATGAACAGTAATAATCTTCTAGCCACAAGGAACATGAAGTTGCAGTGAAGAAGCAAGATCATTCGAGAAGCTTACAAATAATTCTGAAGAAACTCGATGGGTAAAATATTTTCCACCTAGCCACACAGAACCCTAAGGCTTACTCCCTCTAAGAAAGCAGATAGACACAAGGCCTCACACCACACATATAGATACAAACAAGGTAGAAAGAAAAATCAAAGAATACAAAACCAAGAAATTGTAGAAACTGATGTAATATCAGATTCGACTCCAAGATCCAGCTGCATGCAATAAACCTGTCACAAGAATGAAACAGCAAAAAAGGAAAAAGCGGAACTCAGAAGTTTACTCAAAATGTGAGAGAAAAAATATCAACTGAATTAATGAACATCAATTACAAAGTTCAACCTTAAAAAGGTGAACGAAACCCTAAAAGGGAAATACTAGGTTGCACATTATTAATTAAGAAT
>MU228359.1:5887746-5936845 GCA_018584345.1 Thuja plicata | reverse complement strand
GCTCCTTAGGAATAGGGATTGCTTCTTGACTTGGTGTAGGGGAAGACATGTGGTCATGAGACCAAGTCTTATGAGGCCACATAGCCCTTAGGAATAGGACATGTGTGGGTGAGGATAATGATTTATTAATAATTAATCATAATTAATTATTTTAGCCAAGGTGATGTGTCAAGTAACTAGGTTTATGAGGTGGACTAGGAGGCTTAGTCATATTTAGTGACTGTGTAATTAATCACTTTAATGAGATTAATTTAGAAGACTTAGGATAAGAAGAATAGATTATAGTGAATGTATTAAATAAATTAAAATAATTTACTTAATAAATAGAAGAAATAAATATTTAATTAAGTCATCAAGTCAGTATTAATTAAATAATAAATATTTAATTAATTAAATAGTGAAGCCATTTTTTAGTGTATACATTTTGCCCCTCTTTGAAATAATGTGTTGGTCACATTGTTTCAAAGAAAAATCCATCTTTTTGCCCCTGCCCCAAACAATGCCAACGAAGATGACCTATGCATGCCCCCTCGAGAGATTGATTGACAAAATTTATGATTGTGGCTATGGTTTTTTGGCTGTTGTTTTTTTTTTTTTTGGAATGTTCAATCAATCTCATGAAAAGAAGTGGAAGAAAATGGGAGGGAAAATGGGGTGAAATGGAATGATATCGGTGGGTAGGGTCCACACATCCAGCAAAACAGGTCCACAAGCTATATATAGGATCAAAGGGTCTACTATAGGATCATTATGCACACTTCTCATTTGGAGATTGGAGCTTGGAGAGAGAGCAGAGCAAAGCTGAGAAGATTTTGTTCCCACTTTCATATCACCGCTTCAAGAGGGTCAGACGCTTCCAGAGGCCACCAGATTCTGGAGAGTCAGTAGGTGATTCATCCTACTTTGTCAATTTGATGAAATTTTGTATGTTTGATAGGATTTGTAACATGTTTAATTTAGATCCAATCATAGGCTAAGATAGGAAATTTGATGTTTTTGGGGCAAAAAATGGATGCGCAGCAAATATGCATGTGTGCGCAAATAATGCGCATACATTTAGGGCTCCTGTCCATTTGCAGGATTTGAATTTTTATGTTGTGCATTGATTTAGGTATGTTGCACATTTGTAATATCTATGCAAATGATAGGGGGTTATGTGCATACATGATGTTATGCTGCGCATTCATTTAAATGGTAGAATTTGGGCAAATGAAGAGGTCAATTAGGTCAAACATCATATTGATAGGCTGAGTTGATCTGACAACATTATATTTGTGATCAATTGGTGTTAAGATAGGCAAAATTGTAGTATAGTTGCTAGTTAGCCTTCCTAATATTAGATAATTAATATAATTATTCATTGATACATGTGATAAACATGTGTTTGATTGATAGATAGGATAGATAGATAGATCAATTTGATCAATGTCTGATAGTTTGATTTGTTGATTTTTTATGATAGCAGGATATTACTGATGTCTTGATGTTGTGGGAGAGATATCCCATGACACAAAGTCTGAGATCAGCGTTGTCAGAGACTGACAGAGTTTTGATTGGGGCGACAGGCCTATATCATGTGATTTACACACCCGAGATTCAGGTGAATCTGGGTATGTTGACTGCGTTGGCGGAGATATGGAACTCAGAGATGATTACATCTCATCTACTGACAGAAAAGATGATAGTGACATTAGAGGATGTGTATCACATCCTACGACTGCCTATCATAGGAGAGTTGGTGCAGTATGACTAACATGGTGGTTTAACGGAGTGCAGAGGAATGTTTGGGGATGAGGACATCAATGAGCCAGAGATTAGTTGGGAGGATATCATGGAGTTGTACAAGCCACTACCGGTTGTGTTTACCAAAGCAATTGGAGGGTATGTCTACCCAAATCTGAGATCACATGGCTTCGCAGTTGGGTGGGGCTGGACACTTTAGAGGATGATGGATGAGGGGACCCATTTTGCTTGGGGGTGTGCTTGTTAGCGCATCTATATCATGGTCTTCATCAGGTTGTATATCAGAGAGGAGCCTCTTTATTAGCAGGTGTCACATTGCTCCATGTGTGGGCATGGGAGCACATTTCCATCACACGACCATCAGCTTTGAGATTCTGGGGTGCGGGGCAGCCATATATTTTTCTTTATGCATCTATCTAGTCTCAACATAAGCTAGAACAATTAGAGTTTTAGAGATATACCTTTGATACCATAGATGCTATAATCTGGAGACCCTACCTAGGGTGTGAGCTGTGGGAGGATGAGTGTCAGCTCAGATACTACTAAGTCATGATGGTTGATAGGGAGGACTCCCTTTATTATGGAGCGGCAGATGGTGAGCAGGGTTCCTGCGATAATTTGGCAAGATTTAGGGGATGCCTCAGGGGGTGATGGAGTTTGCATGCACCCACCAGGAGAGATGAAACTAGGGATTGATGGTGTCATATGAGGTCGCAAGACAAGATTTTTTGGACATGTCATTTTAGGCATGGTCGATGAGGCAGGGGTCATCGACCCAGGCATGATGGTAGAGTATGAAAGATACTTGAGGGATCATCCATTCCTGAGACTCACTAACCTGGCAGAGAGGCCACCATAGAGAGACCTTGAGAATAGATGTCGAGATAGGCGATGAGGTTGGGATAGGAGAGGCTGAGGGGGAGGTAGAGGTGATGATTATGATAGAGATGATGGAGGTGATGGTGCTGGTAGAGGGAGGGGATAGAGGGAGACCACAGGATTTGATGCCACCTCTAACCAGATAGGAGGTACGCCAGCCACTAGCAAAGAGACCAGCAGTTGCCTAGAGATAGGCACTGATACAGGTACAGGCACAGATACCAACACAGATGGATCCCTTGATATAGGTACAGGTGTTGATTCAGGTAGGACAGGGGTAGGATGAGGCCGATGTGATACTAGGATAGGCGAGAGTGGTACTGGGCAGAGTTGGACAGGGGGATATTTAGGACAAGCCTATGTCTGATGTTGGGGACAATGTACAGATTCCAGATGTGGGGGCACATGACATACAGGCAGAGATGGATGTCAAGAGGTGGGATCCCTATTTACAGAGGGATGCAGTAGAGGAGGAGGGCATAGATATTGATGCATTGCTAGTTAGACTAGAAATGATACCACCATAGAGTAGTTAGGGGAGGTAGAGACACTACTTGATGAGCTGGAGTCCATAAAGACATTGGGTCTCATGCAGACAGTCTCCAAATGATGATGAGAGTAGGTAGAGAGATCACTTACTAGAGAGAGGCATACAGATAGGTTGTTCCACGAGATTAGTGGATTGGGAGCTTTAGGGAGAGCTCATATAAAATGCGGATGACAACACATCAAAGACATGGGTTGACAGGTAGTGGGGGTACATCATCATTCCCAGTGAGACCATAATTAGGTTTTGGGGATCCATCAATGGCAGGTACTTCTATTGTAGTACGCAGACATTGCTGGACAGAGTCTAGAGGCAGGGGATCTTAGCTTTTTGTTACACACATTGTTTTTATGGCTTCATTGTATCATTATCATATTATTATGATAGACTTGATGGACACTTATGGACACATGGTTTATTTTATGAGATATCATTGGACATTTGGATATGTTATTTTTGTTTTATGGACCCTTGATGATGGACTTTCTATATGATGCAATTTATTATGATTACTTCTATGATGCATTTCTTATGATGTTGTGTGTGTGTGTGTGTGTGTGTGTGTGTGTGTGTGTGTGTGTGTGTGTGTGTGACACATGCAGGCTGTGATGAATGAATTTGATTATGCATTTTTCTTTATGACTATTTAATGTTACAATCTATCTCTATATGGATGCAAAATGATTATGATTTGATCACATAATGACTAATGGTATATGAATGAATTTCAAAATAGATGGATGAGTAGTAATGATAATGATAATGAACTTAATGATATGTGATAATGATATGATATAAGATGAAATGTATAATGATAGTAGGAATATAATGACCTATAATGCGATGAAATGAAAACAATAATAAAATGAAATGGTCAAAATATGTATGTAAACTGAAATGGTTATACAAATGAACAACCCTAACAAAGAAATCTTAAGGACATACACATATGGAACCATGATAAATGCTTTTATTTTGTTACCCAGAATGTCCTCAATTTTAAATAACCATGTGTCTGACACAAGAAGAATAGACAAGGAGAAAAGGTGATCTAAGAAAGATATCCTACAGAACCCTATAAAAGGAGCTTTTATGATCTATTAAATGCAATGCAAAATGATATGTGAAATGAGTATCTCCACAACTTCATAAACATCTTAAAAGTTCATAATTATTGGAATTTGATATTCATCATTGAGCTCATTATGTTGCAAGAAGATGCAAGCATCATGGTATAATTAAACCAAGATGACCTGAGCACTTCTGGCATGGAGTTTAATGTAGCAAAATTGAAAAGCATCTAGGTATAATTGAATCGAGATGACCTCAATTTCATTTGCATAACAGATAAGGAATAACCCCCCCTCCATCGAGGAACAAATATTTGGAGTCGAGGTATGTGTGGTGTAACACCATCAATAGTATTTCACATAAAAACATGATTTGTATGTTTTGAATACTTATTCAACGGATGAAGGAACTTACGCACAGACACCCCAATTATTTGTTCCTTCAACTTCATTGGAAGATATCCCACAAACAACAATCAAAGAAAATATCATGTCTCATCCTGGCTATTCTAATGAGTGACATATTTGAAGTGTTAAACTCATGTCAAAGATATCCCAAAATAGCATAGGAACATGATAAAAATGAAATCCATATATGAATGCATAATCATATAAAAAATCATTCTAACAGGCCTGCCATGAATATACATTTCTTTTCCAAAAGATAGTATTAGGCTTATTGATCAGTTTGGTCGGTGTGATGTTGTTGCAAATGTATATATAAGCGGTCACATTTTGAAAGATAGGTCACGGTTTATGAATCATGATTTAGAATAGCATTGTGTAAGAACAGTTGATTGTGTTTTCTTGTCTAGTAAAGAGTACTCCATTGCGTCCTCTAAGAGTCGTGACTATCATAGATCCAATTCCCAAACTAGGTCAAGGACATGCCCCTAGCTAGGTGATAGACTGACTTATTATGGGCAAAGAAAGACACATTAGACTAGGATGAAGACCAAGATAGTAGACCAAGCTATGATGGGGTTTTATTAGGGATTTATACAATGGATAGGATTCATGGATTGGCCATTTTATTATGATATGTACAAGGCGAAGGGTGACTTGAATAGTCACTTTATTATGGATATATATACAAATGGGATGATGCGCTAGAAGAATCCTAATAGAGGGAGGAGCTAACTTGTCGCCAATGGCGCCTGTTTCCAAGTTTTCACCACATGCTTTTATTGCAATTTTATTGTGATTTTTTTTTAAAAAATTATATCCCTTGCACTAGGATTTCATGCATAATACTTCTTCAGGTGCATGTTGTTAAGAGGCTCATCCAAGGTATCTCCCTCAGATGTAGACAACTGATAGGCCCCAAAACCATAGGCTATTGTAATCACAAAAGGACCTAACCAGTTAGGTTCAAAATTGCCCTTCTTCTCATGATGTTGTTGATTTTTGGGATTCTCACGAAGGACTAGATCACCCACCTGAAATTCTTTGGGTTTCACTTTATTATTATACTAATGAGACATTCTTTGCTAATAGACTTTAAAATGATCAAAGGCTCTTTGACGACATTCATCTAGCAATTCTAATTCAGTTAGCCGTGCAACTCTATACTCTTCATCTGGAATCAAATCTTTCAGGGACACACGAAGAGAAGGTAACTCGACCTCGAGGGGCAGGACAGCTTCAGACCCATAAACAAGGGAATACAGCGTGCTGCCAATGGGAGTATGGATGGAAGTGTGATAGGCCCATAGGGAAGGATTCAACTAGACATGCCAGTCACGGCCAGCGTCATTGACAGTATTTTGAAGGATTTTGACAATGGTTTAATTAGACGCCTTAGCTTGGCCATTACCCTGGGGGTAATAAATGGTGGAATAATGGTGGTTGATATGGAATTTAGCATAGAGTTCATCTGTATATTGATTTTGGAATTGTTTCCCATGATCAATAATAAGGTGCATAGGGATTCCATATCGACAAATGATATAGTTAAGGATAAACATGGAAACCTACTTGCCTATGGCAGTGATCAATGGAGCAGCTTCAATCCACTTGGTAAAATACTCAGTTGTGATTATAATGAGCTTATGGCCATTGGAAGATGGAGGGTGAATTGCACCCATGAGGTCAAGTCCCCACTGACTGAATGGCAATGTAGTTTTAATAGGATGAAGTTGTTGTGTTGGTGCATGAATAAGATTCCCATGTACTTGACATTTCTTATATTTCCTAGCAAAGTGAAAGGAATATATCTCCATAGTAGGTCAGTAGTAACCCATACACATGAGCTTCTTAGCCAAGGAAGGACCACTCAAATGTGTTCCACGAATACCCTCGTGTACATCTTGTAAGGCAGTTTGAGCTTCATCATGTTCAAGACATCATAAGAGAGTACTGTCAAGACCTCGTCAATACAAGGTGTCAGATATTAGGAGATAGCGGGAGGTTTGACGTAGAAAGGTTCATATTTGGTTTCTAGATAAGTCAGGTGGGATGATATTGTCTTTTAGGTAGGAATATATCTTTCCATAGGTAGGGGAATCTTGTCTGATAATATGACATATGATACTTGTATCAGGATCACTGTACACAGGATAAGCCAAAGATTCCACTAAGAACTCAAAATGGGCCTTGGTATCTTCCCCATCAAATAGAGAAGCAATTGTTGCCATAGCATCTGTAGTCTTATTTTCATGTCTTGGAATTTTCTCAAAGGTAATGATTTAAAAATATTTCTTAAAGTCATCCACCGTATGCTTATATGGTAACAACTTGTCATCCTTGGTCTGGTATTCATTATTAACTTGATTGATAATTAGTTGGGAGTCTCCATAGACATTCAATTCAGCGACTTTCCATTGCAGAGCCATCTTCAACCCAATCATCAAAGATTCATACTCAGCTACATTATTGTACAAGGAAAGAGTAACTTATAAGACTTTGGTAAATTGTATATCCTTGTGGTGTAACAAATAACACTCTAGCTCCTGAACCATGCTGAGTATATGATCCATCAAAGTCCAACCTCCATGTTTATGTGGAAAATATCAATATATGTGCATCTGGAAACTCTGTATGTATAAGTTGCTCATTTGTTAGTGGTGCCTCGGCTAGTTGATTGGAAATTACTTGCCCTTTAATAGCCTTCTGATCCACATACTCAATATCCAATACACTAAGCAACATAACCCACTTAGCCAATCGTCCTGTCAATGTTGTCTTACTCAAAAGGTACTTCAAAGGATTAATCTTTGCACCAAGCTTGATGGAATGAGACAACATGTAATACCAGCACTTTTTTGAAGCAAAGACCACCGCTAGACATGCCCACTCAATCGGTGAATAATTAAGCTCATATCCCACAAGGGTGGGACTGATGTAATATATAGCCTTCTCTTTTCCTTCTTGATCATGTTGGGCCAAAAGATCACCGAGTGAGACTTCTGTAGCTGGAATATAGAGCAAGAGTGGCTTGCCTGGAATCGGTGACATAAGAGTAGGAGGACTTGCTAGGTATTTCTTGATCTTAGTGAAGGCTTCTTCACACTTATCATCCCACTTTAATAAGATGTTTTTATGTAACAGGTGTTGAAAAGGATGACTTCTATCTACTAGTTGAGATACAAACCTTCTGATTGATTGGATGCATCCTTGCAAAGATCTTAATTGACTGATATTCATAGGTGAAGCCATCTTCATGATTTCCTTAACTTTTTCTGGATCCACTTCTATGCCTTTAGCTGAAACAATATATCCTAATAGTTTTCCCTATGTAACCCCGAATGCACATTTCTTTGGATTGAGTCTAATCTTGTACTTTTCCATTCAGGTGAATATCTTATCCAACACTCTTAAATGACTATCTTTGTTCCTAGATTTTGCTAGGATATCATCAACATAATCCTCCATTATGGTATGCATCATGTCATGAAAGATTGTGGTCATAGCTCTCTGATAGGTTGCACCAAGCATTTTTTAGCCCAAAAGGCATCACATTCTAGTAGTATGTGCCCCAAGGACATGTGAAAGAAGTATTTTCCTTGTCTTCTGGCACAATCTTGATCTATTTATAGCCAAAAAACCCATCCATTAAGGATAACATCTCATGCACAGATATCAAATCAACTATGATATCAATGTTCAGCAATGGAAAGTAATCTTTAGGACAAGCCTTATTGAGATCTCAAAAATCTATACAAATCCTTATAGACTTGTCTGGCTTGGATACTAGTACAATATTGGAAATCCATTCAGCATAATCAATGGCTCGAATGAATCTGACATCCAGTAATTTCTTCTATTCTGCTTTGACCATAAGTGCAATATGGGGATGCATTTTTCTGAGTTTTTGCTTCACTGGCTTGATTCCTGGTGCAATAGAAAAATGATGCATAATAAGATTAGGATCAAGCCCAGGCATATCAGCATAAGACTAGGCAAAGTTGACTTGTCTTTCTTTGAAAAACTATGAAAAGGCTTCTTTTTCTGATTCTGTTAAGGATGTTGCTATCTTCAGAATACATGGGGACTCCTCTATTCCAATGTTGAGAGGCAACGTTGGTTCAATAAGTATTGTAGATTTCTCTTGATACATATAATTGGGGAGAGTGTCAATCCTTCCATCTTTAGGCACCTCAGAGAGGTTTTCACCCTCAGATACATCTTTTCTTTTTACTTTTTTAGGATCTAACACTGCCACTGAGTGGTTTTCACCGTTAGATCTATTGATTATTTTCACATTTTTATGACTGAAAGGATTGGTACCCTCTCCAAAATAAGCCATGTCATTGAGTTCTATTGTAAATCCTAATTTATGATCCCCTAGTGGTAGATGATCTCTGATTCCAAGATAGTTGATAATTGCATCATCATTATGGAAAACATCAAGTTCTGAGCTATTGGGAGAATCCCAAGTGATAAGCTTGGGGTGGATAAGGGGCATTGGATCATTTGGTTCAATTTCAAAGGATAAGATGTTATTGATAGAAACTTTCTCAAAGTTTATGATTGTATCGGCAAGGTTTATTTCCATACTCTTGTCTGAATCGCCTACCTCAAGATAATTCTCACTTTCCTCACAATTGCCAAGAGTAGTATCATCTGAATCTAATCCTAATGGTTCCGTCCTTGGACTCTCCCACTCATGATAATCGTTACTATAGGTATGAACAACATCAACTCCCATATCTTTGGTATAGTTAGATAATGAATCACATTCATAAGCATTAGAATCATCATCATCATCATTTCTAAGTCTGTTAATGATTTCTTGCGATATGTTTTGCTTTTCTGGATCTACATACATACCATGTTTCCAAAACTGTAATGCATGAGCTTTAGAATTCTCGTAGAAAGGTGTAATCTTTTCTTTACCTTTAGATTCCTTTGGTTCTTCTCCTTTGTATCCTAATCCTATAGTGTCCCTTTGATAATTTGGATTTTTCATAATTGATTTTGTGACACCCTCTCTTTGCAACCCTATAGGTCCACTTCCTTGATATCCCATCTTTTACAACAAAGTATATCCTTTACCGTATACATCGGGTGATATATGCTCATGTTTTTCATCTTCTTGATCTTTATGGTGTTTTATCAAATGATTAGCATTACGCTCAGCCACCTCTTTTGATATAGGGCCCCCACTTACAAATGTGCCATAAACAAGCATAGAAGGAGCTTTTGATTGTTGTTTGGTAATCAAAGATTTTCCATATGACTTAGGAGATAAGGGTAACTCTATGATACACAAAGTTTGGCCCAAAGCGTATTCTCTCATACTTTTTTCTTTTATGTCTATTTTGATCCCTTTGGATTTAGAGGTTGACGCTTCATTACTGGGATCAATGGGTGTTGGTATAGAAGATCCAATACAATTATAGGGTACCAAGGATTCAGGTGTTGTCTTTACAGTGTTGCAATACTGAAAAGGATTCGGATCTGCTTTGATAGTGATTTCTTGACCATTATGTGGAAACTTCAAACACTAATGATAAGTTGATGGCATAGCTGGCATAGAATGAATCCAAGGCCTCCCCAAAAGAATATTATATGCTAAATCCATATCAAGGACTTGGAAAAGTACATCTTTGACTACAGGACCGACTCTGATAGGAAGAACAAAAGATCCCTTGGATGACCTCTCTTCCTCATCATAAGCTTTAATTGTGATTTTATTCTTTGGATCTACAACATTTTTAGAAAATCCCAATGCAAGGATTAGTTTTAAAGTGCATATATTCAAGCCAACTCCTCCATCTATTAGTACTCTTTTGATTTTATGATTTTGTACAAGGCCTTCTATATGGAGTGGAGCATTATGTGGTTGATTAATGGCTAGATCATCATTCTTAGTGAAGGATAGGTAATGTGGAGTTGTCAAATGTCCCACCATAGCTTTTAATTAGTCTTGCTCTAGATTTGTAGGAACATTGGTTTCTAGGAGAGCTTTCTCAAGAATATCCTTATGAGAAGGTGACAGACGCAAAAGCTCTAGTATTGATATTTGGGCTGGTGTTTTCTTCAATTGATCCAAAGGATTGTATTGATTGGAAACATTTGGCATGGACTTTGGAACATAGGTCAACTTTTTCTAAGAGGTGCTATATTTGGATGGGACACCTTGAAGAGTAACCTTGGATTGGGCTCGATTAGTGACATTAGCTGGTTGACTCTTTTCTTTGATAGAAATCACATTGACATAGTATTGGGAAGGATGACATTCAGAAATGTGATTTATATAGCTATAGGAGGTGGTATTGTAGTTGGCTTGGTTATCACCCTTAGCGTTGGAATAACTTCCTTTCTCATGTTTGGGAAGTGGATCTTTGAAAGTTGTATGTGACTCATTTGAGGTATGTCCATCAACACTAATTTCTCTGCTTTCAATCAAATCTTGTATCGCATGTTTGAGTCTTTGAAAATAATTGGTTTTGTGATCTTTCCCTCTATGAAATTCACAATAATCATTATCATTCCACCAAGAAGGCTTCACCCTAGGTTCAAAATCTCTAGTTTCAGGAAGTGCAATGAGTTTCTTTGTGATCAACTTCCTTAATGCAGATTCAAGAGATTCACCCAAAGGAGTAAAAGTTCTTCTGCATGGCATAAAGGGTAATCTTGAGGAATTGTTGTTGGTATTCTGATTTTCACTTTGATTTCTATGAGTAGGTTGAGTGGCATTTTCTTTTCTTGTGAGATTCAAGATAGGTTGTGTTGGTTTAACATGTCAATTGGCCACAATCCCATCATTGACAATGTTCTTGTTTTTGTTCCAAAATTTGGACTTGTCATTATTGTTGTTGTTGGAATTTGAATTTGAAGATCCAACATTGTCCTTGGAATAAAGCTTAATCTCACCCTTTCTAACCATAGCTTCCTCAATTTTGACTCCATTTTCAATGAGCTTGTTAAAGTTTGGAGGACATTGCAATTGTAACCTATAGCACATTTCTTGTGTAAGGTTATGCACAAAGATATCCATTTTTTCTTGTTCAGGAATTGTTTGTGGATACTTGGTAAACAATTGACACTATCTTTTCAAAAATGTATGGAAGGGTTCTCCATTCTTTTGTTGTGCATTGCAAAGATCAATCATTGTGACTTCATGTTTTATATTATATGAATAGTAAGTCTCAAACTTGTTAATAAGTTCATTGAAATATTTGATACCTGGGGGTAGTTTGGAGAACCATTCCATGGCTTGTCCTCCTAAAATTCATGGAAATAGTCGCATAAGATATGTGTCATTATGGGTGACTTCAATACAAGCAGCACAAAACTCATGAATGTGGTCTTGTGGATCCGAATTCCCTTTATATTTATCAAATTTTGGTACCTCAAAGTGAGGAGGGAATGGAATCATAGCCAATTATTTATCAAAAGGATAGGGACATATATCTTCCAAGGAATATTTCTTGGTTGATGATCCAGTTTGTATGTCACGCAATTTTTGTTGAAGCATTTCGATTTGTTGTAGGATGGGATCCAAAGGTGGTGGAGGTCCTTTGGTGTTTTGGAAAGTACTATTTTGATTGTCTTCCTTTGTTCCATGAGAATGTGTCTCTTGAGAACCACCACGGTTTTCTTGATCATTTACGATAGGTGGTTCTTTAAGAGTAGAGACATCAAAATCATTGGGTAGTTTTTCTCCTTGTTGAGAAAGCATAAGGAAATACATCTCTTTATCCATGTATAATAGTCTTTCCATGACATTGTAAAACCTAGCATCTTGCATAGCATCTCTTAGCTCTTGGTCTGTGGGCTCGTGATCTAATGTAAAAATTAAAGTTTTCTTAGACCAAGGGTTTTCCTCATTGGTATTGGCTCCTTCTATCTTGTCTACGGATTATGGATTAACGGTTTGTTTAAGTTTATGAGATCGAGTTTTAACCATAAAAGGTTAAAGATGAAATTAATAAAGATGTGATGATAGAAAAGATGGGAGAAATAGATTCAAAAGTGTTGAATTAGATAGGGTAACTTGATAATCGAAGTCAATAGGAGGTATGGATCTCACTATGATATGACAAAGGAAAACAAAGAGATAGTGACCTAGGTAAGTTTTGATGAAGGATGATAAATCTTGATATGATAAAAACTCACAAAAGCCAAAATCTGATAATCAAGGTAATGTTCCAACACTTAAATGCAGATTTGGAAGATTGAGGAATGATTAGGAAATTTTGGATGAAAGAAAGATGATGAAAATGGTCAAACTAAAGATCAAAGGTCTGATAAAATTGAATATGTTTCCAAAATCACATTGAGGACAAAAATGGGTATCTGAAAGTGTACTTTTGAAATATTGAGGGTCTGTACAAAGGCTCTTTGTTATGTATGCGTAGGAACAAATGCTCAAGCAGATTGGGCAAATGCGGAGCAGAAAGTGATAAATGCGCAGGTTATGATTTTTTTGGTTTTTTGATGGTTTTGAGGAAGTTTTTCTAGAAATTTTGTGGTTTTCAGTTGATTTTGGCAAAATGAAAATGCATAAACACACACACGCAAGACATAAATGATCTAATCTAATTTAATCTAGTATGTATGCACAAACACGCTTACAATTCCTAAAGTTGGCAAGGACAATATCTACTGAATCTCCACTTGGATAATAAAATCTAGCCATGCAAATTCAAAGTAGACAGCCTAGGAACTTGGAGGCATGGGCTCCTACTTATAGTGCACTCACTTCTCTAGCACACCAAGTTCCAAATTCAATGGGTCATTACTTCCCAAAGAACTGTTATCTCTACTATGATTGTGAGTAATGTGGGGTGTCTTCACAGGTTGGGCTACCTGTTGAACCAGCAAATAGAAGGTTTTTGGCCACTAAACAAAAGATTTTAGTAAGGACATCCATTCAGGTGGTTGTGATCAAGTCATTTTCCCAATTAAGGGGGCTCTCCCAATCCTTTCAAAGTAAGATTTTCACCTTAACAATGTAGGGACTTTAATGCACCACATGGGTACTAGAGGAGATTTTGGTTGCCACAATGAATTCACACCTATCCACTGTGAGATTAATCGCAATGGCATTTTTTTTGTATACTAGTTTGGAGGGGCTTGGCTTTAGCCTTTTACCGATTGGGTCGTTCCTTAGCATGAGTACCTCTTTTCCCACCAAAGACTGCCCTCTAAAGATTATAACAATTTCTCTTACACCCAAGGTCCATGAATGGTGAGGGGAGAGGATACGTTGTTATAATCTAGGATTACAAGTTGAGCTATAAAAGCAAGACACAACAGACAGTTTTCTAAACTAAAGAAAACACATGAATTTGAAAATCATGTCATATTTTAAAGCCCAAATGAAGGTTATGGTTTATTTTGCAAACCCCTAGGAACCTGCAAGTAAACTGTCAATAATTTAAGATTGGGGTCTTCAGATTTACCACCTGCGAAATAGCCTAAAAGCTACAAAAACAAACAAAAACTTGTTAAGATGATTAGCTAAACCAAATGATGAGAAAACAAGCTTCTGCTGGTGAAAGTGATGTATGCGTAGTAACAGTGGATGAATGCGCAGGAACAGAGAAATAATGTGCAGAATATGTCAATGCGCAGCAACAGTGAATGAAAGCACAACGTTATGGAATGAATGCGCAGTTTGAACAAAAGCACAACAGAAATGGATGAATGTGCAGGTATCAGGGATGAATGTGCAGGAAAATCCTATAGAATCCTTCACACGGAAAAACTAAAAACCAAATGTCAATTTTGTGGGGATGGCCCAATGGTGGGCGCCAAAAATGTATGCAAAATAGATGTCTACTATGATAAATGAAATACTACTATTAAAAAGCTAATAAATCTATCTAAATGCAACCCAATGAAGAATACAAATGATTAAATGAAGTAAAACAAGTTTCCCTTCACTCACCCATCGTAGCTTGTCTCTATTGTCTTCCTAGCTTTGATTTCTTAGATGTTGAGCTCTTAAATTTCCTATGAAGCTCCTTGTCCAAGATGTCACCAAAGTGTGGAGATTTGAGTGAATGTATGAAAAATGCAACTAATGGATGATGGAATGGTGTAGAAATGCTTGGATGCTTGATAGAATGCTTGGATGCTTGATGGAATGCTTGGATGCTTGAATGTAATTGCTTGATTGCTTCAATGCTTGATGGCTTGATTGCTTCAATGCTTGATGGATTGATTGCTTGAATGCTTGATTTCCTATGAGATCAATATTATCTCACAAAGGGAGAATGAGGCTCCTTTTATAGAATTTTGGAGGATCCAAGCCTAGGTGGCATGATCCTACAGTGGAGATTGAAAGGTGGAAGATCCTAGGGTTGCTATTGACTTGGTTGAAGGGGTTGAGAGAAAGGGGGATGTAGTTAGAATGTGAGAGGAAGAATAGGGAAAATGTTCCTCCTACATTGACATAGAGGAGAAGAAGGTGGAAGGGAAAGATACATTTCAAGTGTCTCACAAAGACCATGGAGAGGAAAGGGGAAGGACTTTTTCCTCATGAGGACTCTTGGTACAAGTGTCCCATGAGTCATCTTGGACTCTTTGAGGTGGCTTGATAATCTCCTTAGGAATAGGGATTGCTTCTTGCCTTGGTGTAGGGGAAGACATGTGGTCATGAGACCAAGTCTTATGAGGCCACATAGCCCTTAATAATAGGACATGTGTGGGTGAGGATAATGATTTATTAATAATTAATCATAATTAATTATTTTAGCCAAGGTGATGTGTCAAGTGACTAGGTTTATGAGGTGGACTAGGAGGCTTAGTCATATTTAGTGAATGTGTAATTAATCACTTTAATGAGATTAATTTAGAAGACTTAGGATAAGAAGAATAGGCTATAGTGAATGTATTAAATAAATTAAAATAATTTACTTAATAAATAGAAGAAATAAATATTAATTAAATAATAAATATTTAATTAAGTCATCAAGTCAGTATTAATTAAATAATAAATATTTAATTAATTAATTAGTGAAGTCATTTTTTAGTGTATACAGTCGGCTTGGCCTCTTGTAGATCATTGAACGTTGATCAAGACCTTGTTAGTAAAGCTCAGGAATGTGTTTGTTCTATTTCGAGTGTGTATTCAAGTTGTCATGGAACTCTTGGGAGAGCTTGTAAGACTTCCAGTTGTGCACAATCATGGGATGATCATTGTTTGTTCTTTGTTTATTACTCTTTACCATTTGTTCATGCAATTATGTCATTGGTGTTAGGGATTTTGGCAAAAAAAATTATTCAGTGAATGTTTGACCCTACATTCTGAGGGTTCGCTGGCGGGACATTACATCTGGTATTAGAGCCCATGGTCATACATTGGGATCTCTTGGTATATGTTTCTTGCATAGTTGATGTTGTTGGCATGTGAGTGAGTGTGTATGGTGTCATGATTTGATGGTAGCTTGTTTCTTGGGTGCCTAGGTGTGGCATTGGTGAGTGTTTTGAAAGAACCAACCCAAGTAGCATGTGTTGGAGGAAGAACACCCCCAAAATCTTTTCACCTATAAGGAATGGATGATACCTCTGCATGAGAACCTCCTACAAATATTTTAGATCTTTCATTGGTGCGTTGCTCCTAATTTGTGAGTGTATTGAGATCCTTGTGTAGTTTGGGTGTGTGGATGCCTTGGCAACCATGATTGTGTTTCTATTTTTTATAGCATGATAGCTTGTATCCATATGTTGATTTTGGTTACTTTGGTTGCTTAGTAGCCCTTGAGTGGCTTGGTTGTTTGTGTGACCCTACGTGGTTGAGGTGACTGACTAATTGGCATCCATGCATGAGCATGAGTGCCTATTGATTTACTTTGAGTGGAGCATGGTGCATTATTTTACATGATTGATGCATTAAAAGAAAAAGAAAATAAATGTTCATGGTTATTATGTATTGGAATTTTTGTAATTGCATTGTAAATGCATTCCACTTTGGAAAGCAATAGTTATGCACCATTTCATTCAAAAAGAGAATATTTATTAGCAAAGAAGAGTAAATTATCATATTGTAGATCATTTTGGTTAAGGAATTATGTCCCCAAATTTACATGTTGTCTGGATCTTGTGAGTAATTTTATACCTATAGCACTATATTTGCCTCACATTGAGTGCAATGGTATAGTCATGTTGATCTTGCTTTGTGCAATAAAATGTGTATGTGGTGTGCTTAGCTCTTCTCCTGATTGAACCCTGCATAATGAAATTATCGCATTGCATTGAAAATATAAAGGGATGTGAATTGAGAAATAAATTATTACATTTAATAGTGTTTAAGTGATGCATATTGTTAGGATCATAGATGATTCATTGTCTGGTGTGTTTGGGTACGTTCTTTAACATTATTGGGATGTTGTATTCCCTAGTATCGTGTGGCAGTTACTCCCTCCATTATGACTGATATTAGTCATAGTGTTATGTGAATGTGTTTCATGTTGTTTCTCTGTTTTGTTTTCTTGGTGGATTATTCAACGTGTTGTGTGGGATAGAATTAAATTTTTGTATTTCTTATGCTTGGATTAGTCACAAAAATTTATCTATCTATCTATTTGTGACATTTGTCACATTTGATTTATTGTTGAATTACGTGCATTTTTGGGATTTACTATTGGAATTGATGATTTTCCCATTTGGGTTTTTTTTGTTTCTATTCATGGTGACTACCCTAAATATTTGGTATTATTGGCCTCACTTTGTGATTAGTGTGATTCTATCATGTTTATTAGGGACCTCTGATAGTAAGTGCAATGGATAACATCACAGAGAACATACTATATTATACTTTTTGATTAACTATAAAGATGTTAATGATAAAATCTCTTCTTAATTAAATTATGAGAAAAATTTATTTTGCATTCATAAAAAGAAGTACAAGTTGTCAATGGTATTTATGAATGTTAGCATTAGTGGATTTAAAGATGTTCAAAACTATGAATTTTCCTTTTATGGATATTAGTAGATGCATTGTGCAATTGATTGGTAAATGATTACCCTATTTTATGAGGTTATAGTTGCATGACCTTCATGTAAATTAATAAGAATGAAAGGTTGATCTTTTATGAACTTCATTTTGAGCACTAGTTAGAATCATGATGTAAATGTTGTTTATTATGAATTCCAATGCTTATCTTGTGTTGCATTGGTTGAGCTTGAATGTTGCATTGTACTCTTATGTGTGTGCTAGTAGTGATTCTAGTTTTCTCTTATGCCTATGTTATTGAGTTATTGAGTGCTTCTCTTGCTTGGACTTACTTAATTAGATGGTTGGGTGTGACTTAGTCCACCTATGAGATTTAACCTTTGTTGTGGGTCTTGAGACCATACCTCATCTTTGTGATTTACTCTTTTAGAGTGATTTAAGATGTGTTCAATGCACCATTGTTTTTTTTATTGCTTCTAGTGAGTGTTCTTTGGGGCCACTTATGTTGCAAGTTCCCTAGCTTCTCTTTTGGTTGGTGTGGTCTGGGGGCAGAGAAGTTCCTTTCCCATGCTTTGAAACTCCATAGGCCATATCTCTATATGGATATATACATATCTTATTAGAGTAGTTATGCTATCTCTTCTCATGAGACTCCATGTTGGAGATTGGTTCGCCAGAGGATTGCTAGTAGTGTGTTATTCCTAGCTTCAGGCTAGAAGTACACGATCGCTATGGACGTATCTTACCCTCTTGATCTTGGTTGTGGATTCGAGGGTGGGGTGATGTTTCACCATTAAGAATCATTACCACCTTGTTCAAGGTGATACTGTGGTCTAGTTGGGTTGAACAACCCTTGTTCCCTATTATAGTTGAGCTTTCAATGTTAGAGAAATTATATTGCTCCTATGTTTGATGTTTAGAGGGTTTTTTTCCTTCATGTTGAAGCGGTATAATATTGAGCCTTCATAGTTTGAATGCTCTTGGTGATGAGAGGCAACCTTTTGGGGTTTGTACCTATTGTTACCCTAAGTTGTATGTAGTATCCCTAAGATAAGTGCATGTTGGTAGAGAATCCCTACCTTTTTAGATTCTTTATTGAGTTAATGAGACTCTGGTTGGATTAAAATATGTTCCAAGTGAGCATGGTAGTGGTTTTCTATCTTTTTGGTTGATCTTGCCGATGTTTTTGAGTTGTTGACTTGCGAGTTTTTGGTGCCTTGGGCTTAGAGAAGACCCTAGAGGGAACTATTTTGGTGGCTATATTCTTTGTGATGAGGAAGTGTGGCTATTGTATGCCTCATTTTGGTAGAGATCATGTCTAGACGCATCTTTCCTAGCACACATTGTGATGCCTTTGCAAGAGTTTGTGGGTTGTTGATGCTCTCTCTGCGTGTGTTGGTCCTGTCAGTAGTTGTGAGGTTGGTTGGTAAGGACTTGATGTGGATTGACCTAGCTTACAGAGAAGTCATATGACTATTTTATGTTTGGCTTTGGTTGTGGATCTCACACTTGTGTGCTTGATTGTGTAACGTGTAGGCTTCTAGGAGTAAGCCTAGTCCTTGGGGGGTGATGTAGTTCCTCTACCATTTTCATTATGAATGACATCCTTATGGAGGTGGCTTTGGCATTATGTGGTGTTAGTACCTTTGTGCAGTTGATGAGAGCTCTTTGTGAAGCCTTTTTTGGGCTTTGGATGCTTATTATTGCCTTATGTGATTTGGTGACTATTCCCATGTTATGATTTTATATTCACATTGTGAGATGCACCTAGTTTAGTTTATTATTGTGTTCATTCAGAGATTACTACTATGGTTTTGATGATATTTGGTTTATATGATATGAGATATAGTAGATTATTTGGTTTATGATGTAATTTGATGGTTTCAGTGAGCTATGTGCTAGTGGATTACCATACCATGATTGTTTATCATGTTTAGATATTATCTAGACTGGGGATCATTATATTTGTATCATGATTTCATTATTTTGTATTTTTTGTGTGATGTGATCTGATTATTGCACTGTGTAATGCATTTGATTACAATACATTATTTTAGTTACACGTATCATTGCTGATTTAGATGATAGATTATGTTATTATTACCATTTTCATCATATCTGCATGATGATGCTTTATGGTGATATCTAGTGTATTTTGCATTTTATAACATTGGATTAATATATATCAATGATTATAATTGGTTTGCTATTATATTATGCCTTATATGTTGTTGGGTATTTTAATTGAGATTTCTACTATTATATGCTCATATTGTTGTAAATGACTATTTTATGTTAATTTAAATGAGATGATGCTCACTGTTATACTCATAAAATTGCTATGGATTATGCCTGATGTGATTGTATGAAGTGAGACAAAGTTGTAGCTACTCATTCGTGAGGTCCACACAATGTCTCGTTCTCCTTTGTTGTTTGATATCATGTATGTTCATGTGCTTTGGCTATATATACTGTGTGCAGTTGCACTTAACATGTGCATGTTTTAGTGAATAAGTACCAAACATAATTTTGCTTGAGTTGTAGGTTTGAGTGTGTCTTTATCCCCAACAATGGGCATAGGATATAGTTACTTTGGTCGTTCATGACTTAGCCAATATCATCCCTATATGGGGGATGTATCCTTAATTGATATATTATACCTTTGATATTGTGTGGGTAAAATTTAGACTTCATTTTCATTATTGTGATTATACCAGTGACTGTCTGTGCATTTTAGTTACCCACACTTGTCATAGTTGAGTTAGATTTTTATACTTGCTAATTTTAATGATTAAATGGCTATTTTATCTTTACTAGCAATTTTGTAGTGTTATTCCATTTAGTTGGAATTGGTTAATTTAATCTATATTTTAAGTTTGGGCTATTTTATTGGGTTTTAATTTATTGATTTAAGAGATTTTTATTTTAGCCTTTTTGGCCTTGAGTGAAAAAGTGACTTTAAAATGAGAAATTAGAACTCATTTTTACACTCATGCATTTTTGAACTCCAAAAATTACAAAACCCTCCTTAAGAGAATTCAATCTTTTGCTTTTTTGGATTGACTCAACTATGGGATTTTGTGGGTAGTGGCTTGTTGGAATCATACCATGATTGCTACATTTTTCACGGATGGTTATCCGATTTTATGGAGTGTGCGAATTTCCTCCTCCATTTTGGTGTTTTTCTCCATTTTAGGTAGGAAAACCTCATATCTTTCTTTGTCCTTTGAAATATTACTTTATTCTTGTTGCATTTATTTCTTGGGATGAGATGATAGTTATCCCCCTCTTATTTGAATTGATTTAGTGTTTGTTTGGGCTTATGTTTATTTTATATTTTGGAATGCAAGTTTTTATGTCGTTATTCTAATCAATTTTCTGTGTGAACCCGAATCAGGAATTTTATTTGAAAAGTGTGTTATTGGATATATGAAAACCAATGGATTTTAATTTCATAAATTTATTTTGAGTTTCATATTTGGGATTTTTTGTGTGTGCTTCATTTTGC
This sequence comes from Thuja plicata, assembly GCA_018584345.1. Classification (NCBI taxonomy): domain Eukaryota; kingdom Viridiplantae; phylum Streptophyta; class Pinopsida; order Cupressales; family Cupressaceae; genus Thuja; species Thuja plicata. The sequence goes on along the minus strand of MU228359.1, from coordinate 5,915,747 downwards.
ATGATCTCCCATTTGGGATTGTCGCCACTTTGGCATGTTTTGTTAATTGGCCTTTGATGTATCCCAGGATTGTAGTTGGAATATGTGGTCAGAATGAATAGAGCTCATTCCACTTGATTTATATCACAATCTGAACCTTGTTTTTTATATTGATTTTTTGGTTAATGCACCTAGTCGGTTATTGTCAAAAAAAATTTCCCTTTGTGTTTATTTTTTCCCTTTGAGATTCTTTCTTGGTTTATGGATATGAGAAACTTCTTGAACATTTTGGGATGTCATTATCCCATGTGTATTTTACATCATGTCATCTGGGAATTCATGCTCTTGGAAGTGAGACCACTAGAGCATGCTTGTGCCCTATCTTCTTGCCTTGGTTCGTGGCTTTGTTTATGCTTTCTTTGGGTTTGTATTGGAATTATTGATGTGTCTACTTGAGGTTGCATCCTTGAGCATAATTGAGATACACATACCTGACAAGATCTTGTGAGACTCATACTCTTGGTCAGTGACCAATTGAGTGCTTCTCGTATTTTGATAGAAGCTTGACCTTGAGCCTTTTGCGGTCATATATTGTTTATTGTTGTTTATTTTTCCCTTTGTGTTGGCACCTTCCATGCTTGAGTTGAGATTGTATCTGATATGTGGATGTAGGGTGTTGAGACTGCATCCAAGCATGTATTTGAGCGATGCTCTTATCCCAATCTACAAGTGATCAACATAAGACACATGAAGGAGTCCTTAAAAAGTGATAACATATAAAATAAATTGGGTAAAATACATTAATAATAGTAATTTGACTACCTGGTCACCCGAGGGTGTTGATCAAATGTAAGTCAATGCCTAGTCATCTGAGGACATTGATCAAAGGCATTGTATTTTGCCATCTAAGGGTGTTAATAAAAGATACATACAAAGCATGGTCATCTACAAATGTTGATCGAAGACTTGATGCTACTTGGGCTACCGCGAGCCAAGTAATGACACTCCACCTTGAGTCCATGCACTATAGCTTTGTTAGTTTTGATTAGTGGCTCTTTGTACTTGTGCCTTACTATATATCTTCATGTTGAGTTTTCTCCATGTTGTACATGTTTATGTGTACCCGAGTGATTGCATTGGGATTCATATATCGTCTCTTAATTCTTGCACTTGTATAGCGTGAGTGATAGACTACTTCTTGTATGTGCATTATGTGTATTTGGGTTATGTGACTATCTCTACAAGCACGGTGGGGTGGGACTGAGGGTTCCACATGGTAGGATTACATTTCACTTTACCATTGTTGGGGACCAATGTACAAATGAAAACCTTCCTCTAGAGATAGAGATTCTGAGCATTGAGAGCATAATGTTATCCCTCTCAAATTTTCATTGATATTTGTGTGTGCGTGTGTGTGTGTGTGTGTGTGTGTGTGTTTGTGTGTGTGTGTGTGTGTGTGTGTTTATTGGATGCTCATGCTCATGCGATTAGTTTCCTTTATGTTGATTATGATTTTATCAAGTGATTATGGCCTTGATCATGTGTATCATGCACTTCCCTATGTGGAGCTAGTTGTAATTTAGTCATATGTTGGAGTCTACATAGGAAATTACTTTTTTTTCCTTAGATTCTGTAGGGAATTTGTGAATTGGTGCCTGGACCTTCTCTCTAGCATCTACACTTATTGGCATTTCTGCCTGTAGACCATCATTTGTGACTTTTGTCTTAGTTATTTACCAGTTAATTGGATCAACAATGAAGCAACACTTGTGTGGATCGGTGTCTCTACCTACTATCGGTGTTTGCACACAGTTTGGTTTTCCTTCCCAATTTTGGATGTCATTTAAACTTATTTATGCTTTGTGATGATTTTATTTGGTGCCTTCATGGTTAGAAGTTAATTAACCTGTATGCTTAACCACTATGGGAACATTTACTTTGGGCTTAAAATGAATCTATGTTTTAGATGGATTTCAAGGATGGATTAGTCTCCTCTATGTTTAGCCATGGGTATTGTCAGCTTGGCCTCTTATAGCTCATTAGATTTTGACTAAGCTCTTGTTAGGTGATCTTTGGAACATGTGTGTTATGTTCTGAGTGTGTATTCAAGTTGTCATGGAACTCGCGGGGGTGCTTGTAAGAATTTCACTTGTGCACGATTATGTGATGATCATTGTTGTTATTTATTGCTTACACTTTACTATTTGGTCATGCACTTATGTCATTGGTGTTAGGGATATTGGAAAAAAAAGGTTATTCAATGCATGTTTGACCCTACATTCCAAGGTTTCCTTGGTGGGGCATTACATATTATATGATTGATACTTTTTATTTTTCATTATATCATACATCATCACAATATCCTAAACATTTATAATCCATACCCCTATCAATATGAAATTTATTTGAGGACAAATTAAGTCTAAATAGTTGGGGAGAGGTAGTCATTATGACCTTATGTTTTCTGGACTTTGGAAAATGATTAGTTGACATAGTGTAGAAAAGTTTTAAAACTCATTTACTTATTTTACATGAGCGACAAAACAAAAACATCATATTCAGTTTTTCATCCTACAAGAAAGCATAAAAAGAAATTTGAAATATTTAGAGTGATTAGACATTTTTAGAAAGCTAAAGAATAACATGAAAAGTAGAGTGAATCTCAAAGAATAGAGAAGAGTATAGGAGGTGGGGTGAGATATCTAAGAATTTATGTTAAGTTTAATTCCAGTTGAAAAAGTAGAATTCAAGTAGAGAAGATGGGTGGAAACTCTATAAGGAGAGAGTCAATAGACCACATGTTTCTACTCTCAGACATAGATTATATGTCATATTTTGAGAGATTTGGGTGGATTCATTATTTTTTGAGGTTGATAGTGTACAATGATGGGATGATAAAAAATTTTGCAAAGATTTTCATGAATAATAAAGGAATAATCAAAGGGTTGAGAGTAGAAGCATCTGAGTCATTCATTGCATAAGTTTAAGCCATCTATAGACAAGAGAAGAAAATTAATGTCTTAACAGAGTCTTTTCTAGAGATGAGTTCACTAGATCTAGGGAGAGTGTTGAATCTTCATCACAAGGGACTAAGCACCTATATTCACCTCTTCTATGGAAACAAGTAGTAACCCATGTAATGAGGCATTTTACTTGTGATGTATTACATTCCCTCTTTACACTATCTATTTCAAATTACTAAGCCATATACACCATAATAGACTAGTTAATCCTTTAAATTAGCTATATTATATTCTCACCAGAATGGTTATAGAGTTTAGAAGGAAGATGACATACTTCTCACTAGCACATCATTGTTTAGTCATTTTTTTGGTTAAAAGAATTTTATCTGCCCAAATACCAAATGTTACTCGAAAAAAATCAAGGGTTAGGATAACATTCAACATAGAATTTATTATGAAATGACTTGCATAAGATTAATATAGTAGGAAATATGCCACAAATGCTTGATAATAATATGCCACTTCAAGGGAGACACCTCCTAATCCACTTAAAGAGAGATACCTCTAGTAGTCATCAATAATAACTTAATACTCAACATGGTGATAATAGCTAACCTATACCACCTTTATATGAAATAGTATGCCTTGGATAGCACATGAGATTACTCGGATACTTAAATATGGCTCCTAGGATGACTAGATACCAATTACTCATAACTTGATACATATTATTGTTGGAATTAATGGGAAGTAGTACTGAGAGGGGAGGGGTGAATCAATACCTCTAAAACTTTTAAAACCTTTCACAATTTATCATTAGTAATCATTCAAATTTGTATTACCAATCATTACTGTTATTATTTCTTATGTATGTATTGTTTTTTCACAATCTTTAATAGTTTTCAACAGTCATAGAAACATTCATGAAATTGATAAACACATAACACAAGATATGGTATCACAGAAAACTCCTATTAGGAAGTAAAAACTACGGTGAGGATGGCACCCACAAAACTTCACTATCTATAGAATGGAAGGGAGGTGGTTAAGGCTTACAATTTGATCACTTCTGATGATCTACCCTATTAGGAGTATTAAGGTGGAGACCTGTTAAGATCTACTTTGTTAAGAGCTTTTGCAACACTGATTTAAGTGTGCACTCAGTTATGAGATTTACAATAGGATCGTTAAGCCCACCTTTCTTGAAAGGATTTCATTAGTGTAATACACTTGTTAGAATGAGTAAAAATGTTGACCTAACTATGTGCAATCTATTATTGCTGATTTACAGATCTATTAAAGCTCCTACAATAATAATATCACCTTAAGTGATTGATAAATACCTTTTCTCTGCTTGTTGGTAGCCTCTGTTCTATTCTTGTAAACTGATATGATTCTATTTGTGTCCTTCTGCATGAATTCTCTATCTGGTCTTTAGTTTCTCTTCGTGGCTACTATATTCATTGAACAACTTGTATTCTCAATGGATTGAGCACCTATTTATACAAGTTTTTTACATATTGTATTGTCTTAAAATGGAAGAACTTCCATGTTAAGAGCATTTATCCCTCCTTAGGGGATTTATTTGACCTCCATTACATCATCCCCCCATTTCTACATCATCTTCCCCTGATCTGCTCCTCCTTATACCACTTTCGAGACTATTTTCTGCATTCTGGGTTGCAAGACTCTGTTTCTGGGATGCAGCGACAGGGTCCACCTTCTAGGATAGGGTCAACCTCAGCCCTACCATAGGATAGGATCGACCTCAGCCCTGTCCTAGAAAAAGGCTGACCTTGACCCTGTCCTAGGGTCCCAAACCCAGAATCCCACAGTTTCCCAGATGTTGGTCTTTGCAAAAAGTTCTCTCCCGCTTCCGGGTCGGCTGTTTCGGGCTCCGAATCATGGATTCCTAAATTATATTTAATATAGGTCCTCTCCTAGGGGTAAAGGCTTAAATGATGATTTAATTATACTATGTAGGCCTCCTTAGAAGATTGTGCCCTAATTTCATATAAAATGGAGCTTTCTCCTCCCATTTTCTCTAACCATCATCAAGCGAACTAAGTCTTCCAAGTGCAAAAGGCTCTAATCAAGATTTTTTCTCAAGCATCCATTGTTCTCAAGGTGGTCAAGTATTCTTCTCAATCATTCAAGTTCTCCATTGAAGATCAAGGATTCAAGCTTTCAAGGCTTTGAAGGGATTAGGTGCAAACATTCAAGATTCATTATTCAAATCCTAGATCTAGACATCATGGTGGTGTGATCTTGCTTCAAGACCCTTTGTGCATCCTCAAAAATCTTTCAAGGTGGATTCCAAGCATACAATCATGGAGGTTTATGGTTTCTAAAGTCCATGCTTTCATATTTACATACTTGCTACATTTGAATTACATTAGCATACCTATTGAATATCATAGCTTCACTATTAGATTCAATTCTACTACTTGTTAGCTTTCCATACTTTATTGATTTCAAGGTTAATTCCTAAATTGGGGTTTGACTAAGGCAAACCCCTCCCCAACAAACAACAAACATTTTTCTTATAGGTACAGGTTTGGGACTATAAATCTGAGGCCAGATCTGGATACCCTTTTCAGATTTCTTTCAGACTGTGCGAACAAGGACACTTTCAGAGTTGAGCAGATCGAGTTGGCAAAAGTGGTACAGGGTCAACCTTTTTCATAAGATGACATCAGAATGGAAAAATATTTTTGGGTTTTGTCTGTCTCTCTATTCCGGTTCGGTATCAACTGTCAGCATCTCCAGAAATAGTCTACAGATCTTAGAAAATAGCAATCTTTGATCTGCCATTTTGAAAGGTTGGTACTTTCTCCTATTCTTTTCAATTACTGTCATTAATCATATTAATCAATCAATTTACAAAATTTAAGATCCCCTTTCTTGGTATCTTTCCAAATATTGGATTCATTTGTGTATTAACCCTTTTGGGGTTGATCAAAATTGGATCTCCTATTTGTGTATTTGAGGGTGAAAGAAAGGAGCATCTTATCTTCCCTTAATCACAATTACAATTGCAATATACAATCAATCAAATTCAATTAAGTGGAAAGTGGGGTTAAGGAAATTAACACAAATAACAATAAACCACAATTTTCCTCCTTTACATTTTAATAACCCCCATTTTTCTTCTTTACACCTATCTTGGAATTCACGCATTACAATGTTAACTCTTAGATCCAAGGTTTACAACTTGACCTTGATCTTTAGTTTGCATGTTTTAAAATAGTAAAACTAATTAAAAAATTAGTAAATACATTGCTTCCTCTACACATAATGGATTTAAAAACAAATCAAGAAGCTATAAATACAACTTCAGTGATTTATCTAACATGGAAAGTCAGATCCACTTTTTGCGGGGTGTAACTGACTTGTCGGTTCTTAGTTGTCAGTTTGAACTTGAAGTTTGTCGGTGTTCCTTGATTGAATTGCTCATCAGGTTCCTTGTATTTGTCAGGTTCCTCTCTTGGCTATTCTATCAGGTAGCACTATTGTTACTCGTCGGGTATCTTTTACCTTTTTGTCATTGGGTAACACTTAATCAGTGTTTGTTGGGTAACCTTGTCGTCGGATAGTGTTGTGCCCTGTTTGTCGATGTAGAGTAAACTAATGGTGCAGATCATGTTTTTCTCTAAGTATACTAATGGAAAAATATAATGCCTTCAATCTCCCCCTTTGACATTAGTATCAAAAACTGATATGTGTATAATACTAAACTTCTTTTACTATATATACACCATGTTTATATTTTTGTCATAATATGACTCCCCCTAACTGTGTGCATCTGTATAGTGTATGTATATGTATATGTATACTATTCATTCTTTGTATGTACATTATTTCCCCTTTCTTTTACTAAACATATGATTTCCTCCTTTTAACTGAGGTGAATGAACATATCAAATTCCCCCTTTCTTTGATACTGATGACAAAAATGTACAACTTACAATATGCCAAAATTGTGACAAAAATGTGTAACTTACAATGTGTCAAATATGTTAGAATGGGTTGTTTTGATATCTTCTAGAATTTTCTCCCATTTCTCTTTCAGTTGTTCTAGTGCCATGTGTTGTAGCTCTAGCCTTGCGTGCATATCATAAATGTTGTCTAGGAGAGACAATTCTGGGCTGGCAATTAGAGTGTTTGCCTGTGTCATATTTTGTTGCAGGAGAGTAAGTGTTGGTAAGAGCTTAACCTAGAGCTCATTTACCTCATCTCTATACTTCATCTCTATAAATTATATATCCTATCTTTGTTTCCTTGCTAGTATGACTTGTTCATTGTGCAATTTAAGTGCTTCTTCTGTGTTGGTGAGACTTTGTGCACTGGACTTAATATCAGCATCTATTTTTTATATCTTGTCGGTATACTCCTGAGTGAGTTGATCAAAAGTGCACAATTTCTTTATTATGGTAACAGCTTCTAAAATAATTGGATCTATAATACTTACCAATTCAGATAGCTTGACCTTTTTCAGTGCCACTTCCTGGCTTATTTTCTCTGCTAGCTTGAACTCATACTTTTGTTCAAGTCTTTCTTCCATAACCTTCTTAGCATCAATATTCTGAGATTTTATTGCATTTTTTAGTATGACCAGTTGATCAAGCATTGGAGCTTTTTGATCAATATCTATGTCAGGTACAATTTGTTGAAGTATTCCTCTTTCTACTTCTAGTACCTTGGCCTCTTTTGCTGCTCTTTTCAGTTTGTCTTGAATAGCTTTTCTTTCACAGAGCTTAGCATATTTTTTCAATGCAGTTAGATCCAATGTTTTGGGATCACAAAATGGAATCTCAATGATTTCATCCAGAGTTACTGGACTCTTATTCTTTCCTTTCTTCTTATTTGAGATTTGAGGGGATGCAGATGTATGAACTACCATAGCTAGTTCATTTGTTCTCTCTGAATGACTTGGTGAAGGCTTTATAGAGGATGCATCTTGTGTCTTCTATTCAGGTAGCACCTGTCGGTCATGTGAAGATGTCTCTTCATTAAATTTGGGTGTTTCTATAGAATGTGCTTCTGATTTCTTCTCTAGCTCATCCTTCTTTCCTTCTTCACCTTTCTCTGTTGGTTTGTCCCTTGTTTCCTTTTGAGTTTCTTTATAATTCTAATCAGTAGAAGTATATTTATGATCATCAGATGCAGCTTGCTCTGTAGTTGTATCAGTGGTTTCTTTATTTTCTCCATCACCCTTATGCTTGGGTGTGCTTGTTTCCTTTTCCTTAGATCCATCATTTCCCTCTAGTATGTTTATTGCCTTCATTAAGACATGCATGTTACTTTGAGTTGTAGCTTGGGCTTTGTCAATAGTTGTGTCCTGCTCGTCAATTTGAGTCTTGTCAGCAGTGACATCCTCATCTTTTTGTGTTTCTTTTGTAGGGTCTGGTTCTTTTGAGTGCAAGACTGAAGTATCTTGTACTATCTCATTAGCAACATCAGTTATTGTAAAATCTGATGTCTTCAAGCTTTGTTATTGTTCTTGATTCTTAAGTGTGATAAATATTACATCATCTTTCTTCTTTAGATCATTGTTAGAGTCATATTTAGTGATATCTTGGATATTATCATCCATGACTGTATCTGTGTTAATAGGCTCACTATCACTTTCTTGAATGTCCAGAGCAATATGCTGAGGACTTGCATTTTCTGACTCCTCCTCTTTGTGAGGTGTGTTTGTGAGAAGTAATTTCTTCTCAACACTTGTTGACTCTATTGGTAGATCCAGGAGTTGTCTCCATTTGGTTTCTGTCATTGAATCCAGTTCTATAAACTTGTTCCCTAGTACTTTGTATGCCCTTATTTTGGCTACAAATTTACTTGAGTGTTTCTTTTATTTCTTCAACTTTGGATTCAGGAGGCATCAGTCTCACAAGTACCCTTTCTCTTGCTTCTCTTTCTATTTGCGAGGCATATGACCATTGTTGGTATACTTTTTTACCTAGCTCTTTAGGTATTTGATTTACAAATTCTACAGGTGCATACTTGTTCTTGATCATTGACTTTATGACTGCTTCTTGTATTTTATTTTGATCATCTGGGTTTAGTGTGTCCCATTGTCTGATCTTCTTATCAGTCATTGTACCATGTGTAGCAATGATTTTGGTAGCTTCATCAACTGTTTGATTTATTAAATTCTTCTTCAGTACATCAGGCTCATCATCTTTGGTGTCATCCAAGTCAGCCTTTGTCCTAACCAACCTTTTCCTCTTCTTTGGTGGTGTGGTCTTGACAGTTTTTTGTCTAGTTCTTTTAGCTGGCTGCTTCCTAATATAGGTCCTTACTTGACCTTTCTTAAGTGGAGTGGTATCGGTTGCAATAGTTTGACTTCTTGTCCTTTGCTTCTTTGAAGGAGGTGGAGATGGAGGTGTATCAGATTCAATAGCCTCTGTATCTAATTTCTTTTCTTCTTGTTTTTCACTAATGGTGCCTTGTTCATCGGTTTCCTTTTGTTGATCTTGTTCTTCCTCCTCTGTAACTGATAGAATCTTCTTAAGATTCTTAACCATTTTATCCTTTTTGTTTATAGTCTTCTTGACTTCTAGGCCTTGTTTTATCTTAGATTTGGCCTCTTCATATGTTCCAAACCTTGGTTGTTTCTTATCAATGGGCTCATTAATTAATGCATCAATTGCACTTGTAGCTTGATCAATATTGATCTCATAGTCTAATGGTGCTAACCAAGTTGTTCTTGGTACAACCAGTTTTATATGGGTGAAATATGTGTCTGCCATAAAACATATCTCATCTTTATGTTTTGCAACTAGTTGTTCAGGAATCCTAGTTCTTTCCACCATCTTTTCCTTGAACTCAAGGAAGTACACAAACATAAAAGACTAAAAATTGTCTCCTAGTGACTTAATCAGTTCACTAATCTGATGTGTGATCGGTTTGGTAGTATCCCATACTACTTTTCCTACTGAAGGAAAGTATTCTTGAAAGTAGAAAAATATACACATGATAAGTGATCCAAACTTACATGTGTTGGTCCTTGTTGACCTGATTTTGATCATGTTCTCATCAAGTTGTTTTAATAGGATCTTACACAGATCCATCTAAATTCCTTTTGTTACCATCTTGTAAGTTGTGTGTACTCCATTTGCAAAAATGTTGTTCAGTTTTCTAGCCTAAAATATTTTGTACCCAATAACACATGCACCAAATTTTAGCTCTTCATTGATGATTATGTTCACCTTGAGACCTTTGTTGTCTCCTTCTGCATTGGTGAGTTTTTCAACTTCTTTCATGGATGGATGCTTGTGTGCCCTAGGCTTGTCGGTACATCCTTGGTTATTTGCTTGGGTTGGTCTAGCCATAACTTGTTGTCATGCATTCTTCTCAAGACTAACCTTATCCATCCTATTTTGAATTCCCTCAGGAAATATAGGGCATTAGTTAACCTTTGACCTCCAAGTGTTTATGCTCTTCCTTTAGTTTTCCTTTAGCATCACACAACTTCTTAAAATCTTCATTCATTTTAAGATCACCTAATTCTACGATCTTGTAGTGAATATAAGACCTAACGTCTTCTATGAGCAAAACCCTAGGTGGAATTTTTGAAAACGCACTGATTTCATTAGGTTTTGATGCAATCTCTGGGAAAATTTTATACTTTTATTCTACACATGTACTGTTCTTGATCAGTTTCACCATATTCCTCTTATCATTCTTTATCTTAGCTATTCTTGAGGTGGTTGCCATTGTATTTCAAGTTTATAGGGTATTCTCGAAATTAGGGCTTTCTTGATAAAATAATGACAGAGATCTTTTAGTGCCTTTGGTACTTACTTCAATTCACAATAGTGGTGAAAGATCTTCTTGTTGTGTGTTGAATCAACCTGAGGACACTTTTTCTTTATGCTCTTTAATTGCCTGGTTTTTGCTCTGCTTTCTCTTCAAATCGCGGGTGAAAAATGAAGTTGTCCCATCGACTATTTATAGACTTTTTGACCTAAGTATTTGCATTAAATGCTCAACAAATCATTGGGACATGAAGACAGGTTTCATCAGGAGGATATTTCAAATCATCATTGGTGAAGACATGATGCTTTAGGGCAGTTGTTAACCATTTTGATTTTACTGACGGATATCGGTATTCTGTCATGAAAACTTTTGATCTTTGCATTCTTACCGATGGGCATCGGGTTACATTGGCAATTTATCATTTGTACTAGTTGAACAACAATTTATGGTAAGTGTAAACAACTCATTATTATGTTCACCAATGATTTTCGGTAAGTGTTTACCAACGGTGTTGCATTCTTAGATTTGTAACAAGTAAAAGTAATATGCATCTTTGGTTCATGCAGATTTTGACTATCTATCAATTTGTGTGGAACCGATGCAAAATATAACTTGGTACAGTGCAGTTCCATACTTACTTATTCAGCTCAAGTGGGGTTGGTGGTGTCACCAGATCCATTGGATGGGGAGTCACCATTTGCATTTCTTGGTCTAGCTTCATCATTGCTTGAATCTTTTACCCACATTTTGTCTCTTGCCCTCCAGATATCTTCAATGGTGTTTCCATTGGGATATGTGATTGTGTCTGTCAATCAGTCCTTGCAATATTTCTTGAGATGACCAACTTTATGACAATGTAAGCATGTCATTCCGGGGTTTGACCAGCCTCTAGACCTTTTGGTCCATGCTCTCATGTAGTTTGCAGCAATGTGACCATATCTACCACATGTTGTATAGTTTGTCCAAGTGTTGCAATCCCATACATATTGATTACCAATTCTCTTTGGTTGATAAGGAACTTCTTTACCTTTTGGCTTCCATACTTTCTTTTTCTTTTTTCAGCATTCTTCAGATGTGTGCCCATTCATCTTGCATGTAGGACATTATTTGTTCGTGTAGGTTTCCTTCTTTGGTTGTTCTATCTTGCTCTTGCATCCATAAGCCTTATGTCCTTTCTTGTTACATTTATAACAGAATCCTATGAATGAAGATGTAGGTGTAGATTTAGGAATACCTTTCATTTTACCTCTGCATACATTTGATGTGTGCCCTTTCTTTCCACAGTGCTTGCATGTTAGCTTTCTTGGTCTTGGATTTTCATAGACATTTTTTGGGTTTGGTGATTCTTCACTTTTGGTAAAGCCTATACCGTTGTTGTTGTTGACTCTTCATTGTCCTTCAAGAAAGTCATCCATTCTTTTATTGCTTTCTTCAGCCTTTCTGATAATATCATTATGTTGTTGTTGAATTTTGACCTCATGTTTTAGCTTTTCATTTTCTTCTCTTAGTTCACCAGTAATCTGTATTCTCTCAATGAGTTCCACATTTATTCTATTTGCTTCTTGACTCATAATGATAATATGATTTGTGAGATCATGGTGATGCTCAGCATGTCTTTGAATTTCCATTTTCTTTTCTTGTAGTTTCTCTATAATCTTCCTTTTGTCATCAATAGCAAGTGTCCTTTTTGTTTCAGCTTGTCTAGCAGAACTCATCACATCAATCATTCTTACCATCTGGCTCTCTTGACCAATCTACAACATCTTTATTTGCTCTATCGGATGTTGATTGATCTCCTTTAGATTTGTGATGTTCTCTCCTGATGTATCTGATGTATTACTTGTATTTTATCTTGAAGATTCAAAGAAATCTGGAATCTCTTCTTCTTGATAGTCTTTTTCATTGTTCCAGGTAGCCATTCCTTTTCTTTCATCTAGCAACTCTCTCATCTCGATTCTAGCTTCTTTATACTATTCATAGAACATCTGTATCTCAAGATTTTTGTTCTCAATATTCTTATCAAGTTTGTACTTCTCCATTGTATGATCTTTGCTCTTAAGCCTTTAAACTTTCCAAGAAGAGACTTAGCTCTGATACCAATTGTTGGAATAAATGGGAAGTAATACTGAGAGGGGAGGGGTGAATCAGTACCTCTAAAACTTTTAACACCTTTCACAATTTATCATTATTAATCATTCAATTCTGTATTACCAACCATTACTGTTATTATTTCTTATGTATGTATTGTTTGTTCACAATCTTTAATAGTTTTCAACAATCATAGAAACATTCATGAAATTGATAAACACATAACACAAGATATGGTATCGCAGAAAACTCCTGTTAGGAAGTAAAAACTGCGGTGGGGATGGCATCCACAAAACTTCACTATCTGTAGAATGGAAGGGAGCCGGTTAAGGCTTACAATTTGATCACTTCTGATGATCTACCCTATTAGGAGTATTAAGGTGGAGACCTATTAAGATATACTCTGTTAAGATATTTTACAACACTGATTTAAGTGTGCACTCAGTTATGAGATCCATAATAGGACGGTTAAGCCCACCTTTCTTAAAAGGATTTCATTAGTGTACTACACTTGTTAGAATGAGTAAAAATGTTGACCTGAATATGTGCAATCTATTATTTCTGATTTATATATCCATTAAAGCTCCTACAATAATAATATCACCTTAAGTGATTGATAAATACCTTTTCTCTGCTTGTCGGTAGCCTCTGTTCTGTTGTTGTAAACTGATATGATTCTGTTTGTGTCCTTCTGCATGAATTCTCTGTCTGGTCTTTAGTTGCTTTTTGTGGCTACTATCTTCATTGAACAAATTGTATTCTGAATGGATTGAGCACCTATTTATACAAGTTTTTTACCTACCTTGGAATTCACGCATTACAATGTTAACTCTTACATCCAAGGTTTACAACTTGACCTTGATCTTTAGTTTGCATGTTTTAAAATAGTAAAAATAATTTAAAAAATAGTAAATACATTGCTTCCTTTGCACATAATGGATTTAAAAATAAATCACGAAGCTATAAATACAACTTTAGTGATTTATCTGACGTGGAAAGTCAGATCCACTTTTTGCGGGATGTAACTGACTGTCGATTCTTGGTTGTCAATTTGAACTTGAAGTCTGTCGGTGTTCCTTGATTGAACTATTTTTTAGGTTCCCTATATTCATCAGGTTCCTCTCTTGGTTGTTCCGTCGGGTAGCACTATTGTTACTCATCAGGTATCTTTTAACTTTTTGTCATCGGGTAACACTTAAGTAGTATTTGTCGGGTAACTTTGTCGTCAGATAGTGTTGTGCCCTGTCTGTCGGTGTAGAGTAAACCGATGGTACAAATCGTTTTTTTCTCTAAGTATACTAATGGAAAAATATAATGCCTTCAATTATAGGTTGGGGAATACTATTACCTCTTCTTAACAAAAGTGTGTTGTCCACAATGCTAAATTTTTATTTTATTCTTTATCATCTCTTTTCTTGGTACTTCATCTTCTTCTTTCCTATTTTTATTCTTCTTTCTCTTTATTTTTATCTCACTCTTGCTTCTTCCCTTCTCCTTCTCTATCTCTTTCTCTTTTTCTTCTAGTATTTTCTTTTTTGTTCTTCTACTTATTATACTTGTTCTTTTTTTTTTCTTGTTATTTTTCTACAAATCCTATATATCACTTTTTCTAAAAGATCTGTATGAAATTAACTAATTTGTAGCCTTGAGAGTGCAGTTATTAGAAACATTATTTTTTCAAGAAGTCATGTTATTCTACACCAATGTCTCTAAAATTTGGGTTGTAGAATCTTCAATGAACTCCTAAAAAACCCTTTAAACATTAGGAAGAAATTCACTCAAATCTACGAGATCCATGCTTTACAAAAATTTAGGTTAGAAAAATTACTTATGCAATAACTCACTCAATTCTACTTAATTTTCTCAAAAAATAGAATTAATGTGCTTTAATATGTTCTTGAAAAACTCTTTAAAAATTAGGAAAAAAAATTCATTCAAATTTTGAAGATATGCGCTTTCCAAAATGACCTTCAATTTTGAATAAAAATGCCTTGCCTTTACACTGCCATGATCAAGCTCTGATACCACTTGTTATGAAATAACTTGCACAAATGAGGATGCAAATATGAAATATGAGAAAGATGCTTGATAAAAATATCGCATTTTTAAATCTAATTTGAGGGGATACTTCCAATAGTCTTCACAAAGAACTCAATACTAAACATGATGATAATAACTAACCTATACCTTCTATATATACAATATTATGCCTTGGATACCACTTAGGATAACTCAAATATTTGAATATGACTCCTAGGATGACCTAAATACATATGTATGATTATAATAATATTAACTATGTAACTTATGTAATATTTAAGGTAGCCATAACTCAACTACTTTTAACTCATTACACTATAGGAAAAAATGAGCCAGTAAACATGTGATTGAGAGTGGAAGCATCTGAGGTAGAAATTGTATAATTTTTTGGTCTTCAACAAATAGGAAAATAAGACTACATCTTTGAACATGGTCTCGACCAAATTCAAGTTCACTAGACCTAGAAATAATTTTAAATCTTCATCACATGGGGTTAAGTACCTCTCTTTGCCTCCATTGTGGAAAGTAGTGGTGATCCATGCAATGCGGTATTTTACTTGTGATGGATGGAATTTTTTTCTTTACACTACATTTCAAATTACTATTTCATATACACCACAATATATTGGTTAATGTTGCAAATTATATACATCATATGCTCACTATAAAGGTTGTAGAGTTTAGAAGGAAGATGGGATATTTCTCTCTATCACGTCACTATTTGGTTGTTTTATTGGTTAAAAGAAATTTATCCACCTAATTCCCAAATGTTACTTGAGAATAATTAAATGGTTTAGGAAACATTCAAGATATAATCCCACAACACATTCCAACTAATGAAAATGATAAGGCTAAAGAAGAAAATGATAATGTTGAAGGAAATAATGAAGAAACTAGAATGTAGAATAAATTGAACCCTTAGAGATAATATGCTAGAAAATGCTAGGGATAACCTACCACCTCTTAATTATCCTACATTATCCCTCATGGACATAGGATTGAAGAATTGGAACATGGATATAGAAGTGATAACTTTCAACAAGGTTCACCCACAACATCTAAAAAATTACCTACAACATCTAAGAAAATGCCATAGCATCTCGACCTAGAAACTTTGATCCTCAATCTCCACCAAAAATAAGAAAAAGAAATCAACCTAATTCTTCCTTTAATAAGAACTCCAAGAAACAAAAAATTAAAGAGAAATACAAGGACCAACAACTTGAGAAGGAGCCTAGGAAACAAATTCCTAGGGAGGAACCTGAGGGATATGAGTATGACGAAAATAGGAAACATCTAGCTTTGAAATGAAAATTAGAGAAAAAAACATAAAACCAAAAATAACTAAAGTATAGAGGAAGTTAGAAAGTCATTCACATCTCCTCCAAGAAAAAGGGAATGCAAGAGAGAAAATTTCTCTGAAACTAGATGATATTTTCAATCTTAACATTGAAATTGAAAGAGAATATATGTTTTGAAATAAGACAACTAAAACCAGGGGTAATAAATTGAAAAAAGAGGAAACCAAGGTGAGAATACACAAAGGGTTTACATGCAATCTAGCCCAAATCATAAAACATATGATAAAGACCCCTTTTAAGCCATGAAAAAGGCTAAGGACACACCTGACTCAGGACAAAAGGATATAATCTATCCTATGGAGTTTGATAATGATGTTGGGATAAAGACTCGACTTGATTTTTTTATATGAGAAAAGAATGTTCTCATAGATGAAGAAGAGGATAGTAAGTTGCAGGTATCTCTTAAGAAAATCAAAGGCTTGGAAGAGAAATTGAAAGACTACAAGATAGAGAATTGGGATATTGGGGAAACTTAAGGAGCTATAAATGTAATTGATACTCCATCAAAAGGAAGGAGTGAGATTAGATAAACTAGAAAATCTAGCTTTAGTTAAACTACAAAAGAAGGAACCTCCTCCTACTAAAGAAGAAAATGCTTCTATGGTATTCCCACCACTCACAATACTAACCCTTGGGCTTTCTCTATGACACCCACATAGACATACACTTGAAATTTGAATAGTATAAGGAAAAATGAGAAAAGGAAAAAGAAGAAATCCAAGTCATATGAGGAAGAGTTGGTAGAAAGGGACTTAAAGGTTAGAAGTTGATAGTCAATCTAGAAAATGAAGGCTGATTTAGTAAACCAACAAAGATGTTATAGGCCACCTACTTAGGTATATGCTCTATATATTTAGAAAAAACTTTATTTATTTTTAAATTAGTCATCTCATTAGTAATTCTCCTATGTCCATCATTACACCTAGATCATTTTCAATTGCTTATTCAAAGGCCGCACATGAAATACAATAATGCCAATTGGAACCTCTTAATATACCAGGAAGAGCTTTAGCTTAAGGCTCTCAAATATTACCTCAAAAATTAACATGAAGGGGAGAGTTGTTTATAGAATACCGTGAAAGGGAGAAGTCATATCCTCTACCAGTAAGAGTTGAATCAAATAAGCCATGAAGGATTGTAGATTAATGGGTTGATCTCATTAAAATATAAGAAGTGGTTGAAAATTTTTCTCAATGAAAGACAAAGGATTATAACAAGTTCTAAACATTTCCAACCAGGACAAGCAAGGGCATAAAGGGCATTGCTAGCATAGGTTGAGTACACGTATTCTTGAGTTTTAAAGAAAAGAGCCTCACTCAATTTACAAATACACTGCATTAGAAGAAAGATCAACAAGATATATCAAGGCATCACTGGACAATGAGGTCTCATGGTTCCCACTCATATTTCATCCCCCACTCCTCTATCCAATTCCTCACTAGCCATGAAGGAATTTGGTGGATATGGTAAAAAAGGAGAATAATGGGTGAAGATTATAGGACATAAATGTATTTATATGATATGGGGAATAAATGTTAGTGAGTCCATAGACTATATACTTGATGTATTAAATTTTAATCTTAGACCCTAGTTTGCTTAAGGAGAAGCAAAATTATCTTTGGGGGGGCGACGAATCTTGAAATTGGCATTATTTTACCTATTTTATCTCCACTTTCATTGGACATTTATATGTTTTAAGACTGTATCCTAACATAGTTTTTCACTTAAATAATGATATATATGATATGTGATGAATGAATAATTTTTGTGAATTTTCATGGTTGATATAATATTAAAATGACGTAACAATCTATAATATAAATAGATATTTGTCTTGATATACTAATTCATAGCTTAAGGATTAATGGATAGCCTACAACCAAAGTGGAAGATGCCCTTGCGACCCTCGTGGAAGAAGTCAGAAGATGTCAATTGGAACAAAACTATTGAGAAGCTTCGTTGACATTTTTTGTAGAACAATAAATGTGTGAAGAATATGGAGAAGGTTACAAGATGATAAATGTGTGCTTCATTAATTTATGAATAGTGATCCCTACATATTACTATCTTTCTACTCTCTGATTGAAAAAGAGTCCAAACAAGATTGAGACTCCTATTAAGCTATTTGTCATTTTCAATTCATAGTGAAATACTTCATCCTTAATGTTAAGGAAAATTGACAAGTGTTTCAAGAAAATCTCAAGATGTATATAAGATACCTCTCTAAGATTATATATAAAGTCCAATTTTCTAGAGTTGGGAGATATCCTGCATATGTGATGTAACTAGCTTCTTCCTAGATTTTTTATTTGAGAATCTACTACTAGTATATGTTATATACTATTGAAGATGAATAAAGTGTATTATTGATGGTGTGTTGGATTAAGATTAATTCATGATCTGAGGTTACATCCCCTCAAGCAAGGTCCAACTGAGATAATGTAATCCTTTTATAGTTAGTTTCATTTATTTAACATTAGTTATATTTTTCATTACTTTCATAGATTTGTTGTTGTGCTTATTATTCTTTAGTTGAATACATATAATATATTAATGAAGTTGATAGTTTAGATTGGATGTTCAAATTGTAACCTAGTCACAATAGTGCACTACTTGAAACCACTACTAAGTTAACTCGCTAGTTACCCATAGCAACTATTGTGTATCTAGGTTTCACTTATTAGCACCATTTCTATTTTACTTAATTGTTGAACTTAGCTAGTTTCCTTTACACAATCTACGAGTGGCTTAAAGATTCCTTAGCTACACATATAGTGCCAACATCATCCAAGTATATATATCCCTAGTTGATAATTATATGAGCCTCCTTGGAAAATGGGTTACTTGATATGGGATTTTTGTCCCTATTAAGCATATACATTGATTTATCTACATCAACCCATTGCACTTAGTAGAGACCAATCAATATCCATGGTGGTAAGAGATACTCTATCTTGGTGACTATGGATCGACTACCTAAAGACTACTACCTTGTTGCATCTATTTATTTCACTAGTCCTATTCTCATATATTATGGTTTCTTTTTAGTTGTCCTAACCATGACATAGGTTATCTATCTTTGGATTCTCTATTTGAGTTTCTCATTAGAAGGGAACTCCTTACCTTACCTTCACATTTGATCTATAATACACTTTATAGGAGTACCCATATGGATCCTCCCTTATAGGATTATTACAACCAAGGAATTTTTTTTCTTCATGCTTGACTCCTCTAATGTTCACAACATTCCCACATGAAGGTAAATACAAACCAGAGGCTTAAATTGATAATTTTCATTATGAAAAGATCTTTAGGAGTTTTTATATGCAAGAAAACCCCCAAAAAATATCTAACCCATCATATAAAAATACACAACTGGCCCTCCAATGGAATAAGAACAAAAATAAACTTCATATCTTGGGACTAGGGATACTAACTTCATAGAAATAAGCATGGTAAGGGCCTATTAATGGGAAATAACTATCAATAGTTTTGGTGTAATTAAGGTGTTGTACCTAGTGATAACCTCACCTAGGTTATAACTACACATATATTTTAGGTTTACTTAGTGATTACATCACATTTTAGGAGCATCTCCACTTTAGATGGTTATATAATTTTATTAGTTATCCACCTCAAGAGGAGCTTCTACCTATAGTGATCTTATCAAACTATCAGTTTTCCACCTTATGTGGGTGATAGTTTGTGCATTTAATAGTATGATGAAACTTCTCACCATCTTGTTTATTCACCTTGCCTATACATGCAAGGTTCATTATGTACTTTGATATATCAATTAGAATTTCATCATCTTGCATTACGATGTAATCTTCTTTCCATTATCTTATGGAAGTTATCTTGGTCTTTATTTGATCCTAGGGCTGTTGAATAGTCACCTAAAACTCTAACATGGTATTAGAGCTCTCAAGGTGTGCAGACTCCTCAAGAGTTGTGATTTTGGCTTGAAGCTATTATTGGGTACAATTTGAGGCTAGTTTGGCATGACCATTACACCTAGGTGCTTTTTTCAACAAATTTTGACTACAAATATGCCTATGTCTGGGTAAAATTATTTTTGTAGCATAGTTTTTTTAGTGAGAGGGCCATTTGACCCTTTCAAGCAACAAATTGCAAAAAACATTTTGCTAATATTTATCGTTTTACACATTTATTTCAGATTTGGATTTTTTTTTTAACATATTGAAGATAATTTATAAAACTAGAGGTTACATCATAATAGTGTCAAAAAATTCCCATCTAGTAGTTGGGAATACCAGCCTAAACCACTATTCCATATACACAATTAAGAGCAAGAAAATAGAGAATCTACAAGAGTATTATGAGACTATACATCCAAAATATTACAGTTCAAAAAGATGTTGAATAGAACACCAGATAGTTTAGTCCCAAGGACCAATAATGTTGTTACTGCATTCTACTTTATCTCCTTCAAATGCTCCAAGGGGGGGTCTACAGTAGTAGGAATGTTAGCAACATCTTCCCAACTCGGCCCACCAATCTAGTACTCTTTTCTAATCTTATCATTTTCTTCATTGACATCAATGTTTTTCTCTTTAATGAACAACTTCAAGATGTTACTTCTTCTTTGTTTAGATCATCAGAATATGTGTCAAAGTAATGTGCTGAGAGTATGTCTTCCTTGTAGATGATCATAGCTCCCTCTCTTACTAGGATCATAAATCGATCCTTTGGGATATGCAATAAAACATAGACCTGAGATATGATAAAAAAGTGTAAGAGTTTATAATTAAACTCAATAAGAACCCTCCTCTTGTGTTGGAATACGTATTCATTTCTTCTCTTCCAGATAAGCCAAAGAATCTCAGCAGTAAGAACAAACCAAAACTTAATGAAATAAATACCAAAAGGTTCAGAAAAACTAGCAATAATTTCATGCCAAGACAACTCAGGTCAAATATTCCATAGGACAAGATTGCCAAGAAAGATGGACCAAATAGAACATGCATATTTACACTCAAAAAAGAAGTGCTCAAAGGACTCAACACAATTACAAACAAAGAAAATAATAGGCTCTAGACCCACAGAAACAAGGACAGAACCAACAACTAATTTATTAAGCAACAAGATCCATCTAAAATGTAACTTCTTGGGCTCTACCTGAGAGTTCCAGAACAAATCAAACACATGGTTTCATCTACAGACCGACCACTTACAATCCCAGCTATGATTAATTATATCAAAGATGGAAGTGTCTGATTTAACCATATTATAAATGAATTTAGTAGAAATGTTAAAAAAAGAATCACCATTAGTCCACTTAATTTGGCCAAGAGCTTGGTTCTCTTGTAAAATCTTACCAGGGAAAAAGCATCCCAAAGCATTAGCTAACATATTATATGTCTTCTTCTAGGATTCAAGAACCTCATACATCTCTTTGATCTCATTCCAACTACAAAGTTGATTATCAACCAAAATATCACAAATAAGAGAAATGTCTTTCTTATTCAAAAATTTAGCAGAACAACCTTGAGTCAAAGCCAATGGTTTATTGTTCATATAAAATGTTGATGACAATTATTCAATTATGTATTGTCATTGATGTTTACACAATTATAGTGATGTTTACACAAATGTCTAATCCTATCTGAGCACAGTCAGTGTCTGCCAAGCTCTCTCGGGCATTGAAGATGACCAAAGTGATCTTTGGTTCTAACTGAGTTCACTCGGGGATTACAGTGTCGGGAAGGCATTTAAGGATTTCAGTGTTGACCGAGTTAAACAATTAGTGTCAGTCGACTAACATCAGTTTATATTTTATGGATAATTGATTGTATGAAGCCGACAAATATAAGTTTTATTATTTATTTGAAAGGATATTAAGGCCGACTTGACAAGGCTTATTTTATATATATATATATATATATATATATATATAAGGTCAAGTTTGGATCTAAGTGAGAGCTGGTGTGTGGAAGTGTATGTGAAGATATATGTTTTGTGATATGAAGAGTGAAGGCAAAATCAGATGGGATTCTGATTGAATACAAAACATACAGAGCTGAAACAAAATATTCGATTAGTGAGGATCAAGTAATCATAGCCAGAGCAAAGATCTGAATCAACAAAGATAGCTACTTATCAAATAGGTCAATCCATTGTTACTCTCTAACAATTGTAGCATTGATCAAAATCTATTTACAGAGTAGACTTAACAGTATTTTGTAAATCCTCTCACGAGGTGACATTTCTACATTGAATTGTTTGAAGACCTCTAACAAGGCCACTCCTTACAGGGTGATTAAATCCTCTAATAGGGTCACACCTAACATCATGTTATTATAACCTTTAACATGGTTGGCTCCTAACAGGGCTCACTTCATAAGAGTGAAAAATAGTGACTAGTTGTTATTGGTGGTTTTTCCCATATTGGGTTTCCATGTTAAATCTTGGTGTTATCTGTGTACATTTAATTTGCTTTATGGTTTATGTTTCTGCAAATAAATTACTATGTTAACCGAGTGACAGTGAAATATCTATGTTAACCGAGTGACAGTGACAGTGAAATATCTATGTTAACCAAGCAACAGTGTTAAATTTGTTTAAGACATCTAAGAGACTTGGATTTTTTTTTGTGGTAACTGATTCACCCCTCCCCTCTCAATTACTCAACTCATTTCCAACAATTGGTATCAAAGAACCAAGTGCTTACATGGAAGGTTTAAAGGCCTAAGCTAAAGATCAGAGATTTCTTATAGAAGGGAGATCCCTAAGCTCAACAAGGACAACTTCGCTACATGGAAAGATCTGATGAGGCTACATCTATCTACTATTGGAGATACTAGTTTGCAATTCTTGGATCACAAGTATGTAGAACCACCGAGACCTATGTCTATGGATCAGATGGTGGAAATGAAGCATCATAACATAATGATGATTGATATAGCCTCTACACTTAGCTATTCTGAATTTGATGAAGTCAAGGACTACCCTACTGCCTTTGATATGTGGAACAAACTGCATGATATCTATGGAGGAGATGCGAATGTAAAGGGAGCCAAAGCAGAAAGTATTAGAAGTCAGTTTGATATGATGAAAATGAAAGAAGGAGAAAATATTACAAAGTGCATCGAAGAATCAAGAAAAGTGTTAGTGCAATCAGAGCTATTGGTGGAACGATTGAAGACAAAACAATAGTCAGCAAGGTATTAAGAAATTTAATTCCTATCTATGCAATTAGAGTTTCAAATATTCAAGAAATGAGATGCAGTAATGACATAACTCTAGATGGATTGATTGGAAGACTATCAACTTTTGAGTTGGATAACTTTGACAATTATTCTCCTAATCCTAGCAATCTTGAGTCAACATTCAAACCTAAATTAAACCTTGGAAAGATGAAAAAAAAAATATTGACAGTGATAGTGATGATGATTCTGATGATGAAGATCTGAAAATCATTGAAGCATTACTTGCAAGGAGAGTTGAAAAAGGAAAAGGACAAAACAAAGGAAGAATACCATTGATTTGATTTTCATGTGATGAGGTTGGTCACATTGCTGCTAAGTGTCCGAACAAGGAAGACAAAAGTGAGAGAAAGTTCAACAAGTACAAAGGCAAGAAAGATTTCAAAAGCTACAAGGACAAAGGTAAGAAATCTTGTTATATTGCTAAAGATTTTGATAGTGATGAAGATGAAGATGAAATGGTTTACATTGTTATTAAGGATGAGTCAAATAGTGAAGATAAAGAAAAGACTACACTATACTCTCATATTAGTAAGAATAACACCTGGATAATTGATAGTGGTTGTTCTCACCACATGACTGGTGATAAAACCAAATTTGAACATCTTGAGCACTATGATGGTGGGAGTGTTAGTTTTGGGAATGATGAACCCTGTTATGTGAAAGATAAAGGTTGTATTTCTCTTACTAAAGGAATAAAGTGTGATAATGCTTATTGGGTTGAAGGACTAAGGCGTAATATACTAAGTGTGTCATAGCTTAATAAAATTGGTTTCAAGGTAGAATTCATGAATGGTAAGGCCAAGCTTTTGGATGGTAGAGGAAACCTAGTTGGAACTGGCAAGCAAACAAAAGGTAATCTATTTTATCTTGATCTCAATAAAAGTTCATGTTTTATTGCACAAGTAGAAGAAAGTTGGTTATGGCATAAAAGGTTGTCATGTGAATTTTGACAACCCAATTAACATAAGTAAGAATAGAAGAGTAAGAGGTATTCCTGTTCTGCAAAAACCTGAACTAGCAATATGCAAACAATGTCAAATTGGGAAAATGGGCAAAACAAGCTTCAAGAGAAAGAACTACAATACATAAGAAGTCTTGGAATTGGTACATACTAATTTGTGTGGACCAATTGGAACAACAAGTTACACAGGTGAGAAGTATTTCATTCTATTTATTGATGACCACTCCAGAATGATGGTTGTTGTGTTTCTCAAAGAAAAATCAGAAGCTTTTCAGAAGTTCAAATGGTACCTAGCCAGAGTTGAAAAAGAAACAGGAAAGAAACTTAAATGCTTAAGATCTGACAGAGGAGGAGAATTCATTTTTAATGAATTCTGCAATGAAAGAGGAATCAAGAGACAAGTATCTACTCCAGGTACACCATAGCAGAATGATATTGCACAAAGAAGGAACAAATCCATTATGGATTGTGCAAGAACCTTGATGATTGAAAAGAATGTTTCTACCAAATAATGGAAGTAAGACATCAACACTACAATTCACACCTTGAACCAAGTTCAACTAAAGAAAGGTACTAAGAAGACACCTTTTGAATTATGGTATGGCTACAAACCCAATGTTCTTCATTTCAAAGTATTTGGAATTCAATGCTATATCTTGAAGGAAGTAAGAAATGGAAAGTTTGATGTAAAAGGTGATGAACATATATTCCTAGGCTACTCCAGCAAAAGCAAAGCATATAAATGTTTGAATCTTACTACTCATAAAGTCATAGAAAATGTGCATGTAAAGACTGATGAGTTTGTTGAGAGAAATGAAGAACAGAGCAGTAAAGAGCCTAAAGACTACAAAAAATTTGTGTTTATGAACCTGATACTATACCTAAGACACATGCAATGGTGATTAGACAACAATCACATCAACCAATGAATTCATCAGCACAAACCTCGTTGCAACCTATGCAACCAGTGATACTAACTGAAGAAACTGAGTCACAAATAAAGGGAATCAAGTCTCATACTGAAGAAACTGAGTCACAAACAAAGGAACTCGTCACAGACAGAGGTACCCAAGTCATAGACAGATGCACCCGAGTCTCAGACAGTGGAATCCGAGCATCAGACATAAGAACATTACATAATATTTGAGCATGGTGAACATAGTGGAGCAAGCTCGGAATCAAAAAGGAAGGATCCTGTACTTGCAAAATATGTTAGAAGGCATCATGCACATGAACAAATAATTGGTGATCAGACAGAAGGTGTAATGACAAGGAACAAAATAAAAGGTACATTTTTACTAAGTGAAATTGAACCTAGAACTATTAATGATGCATTGAATGATGAAAGCTGGATCGAAGCAATGAATGAAGAGATTGAACAAATAGAAAAGAACAAAACCTGGACTCTTGTATCTAGACCAAAAGACAAGAATGTGATTTGTACTAAGTGCATTTTTAGAAACAAGATGAATGAGAAAGGTGAATTTTCCAGAAATAAAGCTAGACTAGTATGTAAAGGATATGCTCAAGAAGAAGGTGTTGACTATGGTGAAACTTTTGCTCCTGTTGCAAGACTTGAAGGAGTCAGAAGTCTTCTGGCATATGCTACACATAAAGGATTCAAGGTATATCAAATGGATGTAAAATATGCATTCTTGAATGGAATTCTAGGAGAGGAAGTCTATATTGAGCAACCTGAAGGCTTTGTAGATCCTAACAAAAGGAATATGGTTTGCAAACTGAACAAAGAATTGTATGGACTGAAGCAAGCTTCAAGAGCCTGGTATGAAATATTGCATGGTTACTTGATAAGTATTGGATTTCAGAGAACTAATGATACCAGTAGCTTGTACATTAAAGAAGGACCTCAGAACAAGATATTATTAGCAGAAATATTTGTAGATGACATATTGTTTACTAGATATGATGATCTATGCAAAGCATTCTCTAAAGCTATGAGTAAGGAATTTGAGATGTCTATGTTTGGTGAAATCGAATTCTTTGTTGGCTTACAAGTTTATCAGATGAAGGATGGTATCTACATTACTCAGTCTAAATACATAAAAGAGATATTGAAGAAATTTGGGATGGAAGGTTCTAGACCAGTTGGAACACCCATGCCTACTGGACATAAGTTATCTAAGGATGATGATTCAAAGGAGGTAAATCAGACTACCTACAGATCCATGATGGGCAAACTTCAATATGTTGTTCACACTAGACCTAATATTGCATTAGAAGACGGTATTGTTGCAAGGTTTTTAGCTAATCCTAGAGAGAATCTCTTAATGGCTATCAAAAGGATTCTGAGATATCTTAAAGGTACTGAAGATTATGGATTATGGTATAAGAAAGGAGGAAATTTTGATTTGAGGACTTTTACTGATGTTGATTGGGCAGGAAGTGTCGATGACAGAAAGAGAATAAGTGGTGGAGCACTATTTCTCAAAAAGAGGTTAGTCTCTTGGACAAGCAAGAAGCAGAACTACATTTCTCAGTCTACAGCAGAAGCAAAATATGTTGTTGCAGTAGTAAATTGTTCAAACATCATATGGTTCAAATAGTTGTTGTCAGGTATGAAGGTGGAAATCAAATAACCTATCATTATATAATGTGACAACACCGATGCTATTAACATCTCTAAGAACCCTGTGATGCATACTAAGACTAAATATATTGCAATTAAGTATCATTTCTTGAGGGAATTGGTTCAGGACAAAGAAGTAAGATTGGAATATGTGAATACTAAAGAACAAATTTTAGACATATTCATAAAACCGCTACCTAAGGATGCATTTTTTTATCTTAGAGGAAAGCTAGGGGTGATTCCCCTAATTGAGGCTCACTAAAACATAGTTTAGTGATACATCAACCGAGCTACAGAACAAATTTAACATGTTGATGCAGTTATCAAGAGCTTATTGCACATGAATTAGTATAAAAAAGTACATTACAAATTCATTAGATACATATATATCGGTTGGTGTCTTTGACATTGGTTGTAAAAGAGGGAGAGATTACTAATGTCATAAAGATTATAGAGGAAGAGATTACTGATGGAAAGATTAATGACAGAGGGAGAAATTTATCAGAGGACATAGATTAATGCAAGAGGGAGAAACCTATATTTTAGAGATTGATGACAGAGGGAGTTTCTTGGATAAGAATCAAAATGAAGCTAAGGACATTGCTAAAATTTCATTCTTATAATTCTTTGTATTATGACATGGTGTGTTGCCATCAATGCCAAAGAGGGAGATTTTTGATGACAATTATTCAATTGTGTATTGTCATTGATGTTTACACAAGTATAGTGATGTTTACACAAATTTCTAATCCTATCTGAGCATAGTCAGTGTCTGCCAAGCTCTCTCAGGCATTGAAGATGACCAAAGTAATTTTTAGTTCTAATTGAGTTCACTCGGGCATTACAGTGTTGGTCACGCATTGAAGGATTTTAGTGTTGACCGAGTTAAACAGTTAGTGTCAGCCAACAAACAACAGTTTATATTTTATGGATAATTGATTGTATGAAGCCGATAAACATGAGTTTTATTATTTATTTGAAAGGATATTAAGGCCGACTTAACAAGGATTATATATATATATATATATA
>MU228359.1:5874342-5884989 GCA_018584345.1 Thuja plicata | reverse complement strand
TATATATACAAGGTCAAGTTTGGATCTAAGTGAGAGATGATGTGTGGAAGTGTATGTGAAGATATATGTTTTGTGATATGAAGAGTGAAGGCAAAATCAAATGGGATTCTGATTGAATACAAAACATACAGAGCTACACCATAATATCTAATTAGTGAGGATCAAGTAATCATAGCTAGAGCAGAGATTTGAATCAGCAAAGACAATTGCTTATCAAATGGGTCAATCCATTGTTACTCTCTAACAATTGTAGTAGTGATCAAAATCTCTTAAAAGAGTAGACTTAACAGTCTTTTCTAAATCCTCTCACAAGGTGAAATTTCTACATTGAATTGTTTGAAGACCTCTCACAAGGTGACATTTCTACATTGAATTGTTTGAAGACCTCTAACAAGGCCACTCCTTACAGGGTGATTAAATCCTCTAACAGGGCCACACCTAACAGTGTGTTATTGTAACCTTTAATAGTGTTGGCTCCTAATAGGGCTCACTTCAGAACAGTGAAAAACAGTGACTAGTTGCTATTGGTGGTTTTTCCCAAATTTGGTTTCCACGTTAAATCTTGGTGTTATCTATGTACATTTCATTTTCTTTATGGTTTATATTTCTACAATAAATTACTAAAGGATAATCGCAGTTAATATCTTGAGATTTGCTATGTTAACCGAGTGATAGTGAAATATCTATGTTAACCAAGCAATAGTGTTAAATTTGTTTAAGACATCTAAGGGACTTGGATTTGTTTTTGTGGTAACTGATTCACCCCTCCCCTCTCAGTTACTCAACTCATTTCCAACAATAAACACCCCACCAAATTGATCTATTTAAGACAACTAAAGTTGGATTTCTACCAGTAGCATCTATACAGATGATTAAATTTCTCACCTGAGTCCATGCCTTCCAAATGGAGTTGAATATTTTAGAACCAAAGCATTTAACCTCAAATTGACCAAAGATAATATCAAGCAAGGGAACATCTTTCCACACCTTACCTTTCTTAATGGTAGATTTCTGGATGTTATTTCTAACCAGAACCTTCCAAGGCTCATCACCTGTTAGACTGCTAATGATCCATTTGGCTGCCAGAGTTGTCCCTTGAGATTGCAAATCTTTCATACCTAGACCACCTAAAATTCTAGTTGTACACCACCATTCCCATTTAACACAATGTCTTTTCTTACACCCCAAACCATCAGACTAGAAGAAATCTCTAAGGATCCTTTCAAGTTTATTATTTTGATACTTAGCAAACAACCACGAGGAGGCATAGTAAATGGCATGTGAAGGAAGAACTTTCTGCACCACCTGGAACCTCTTGCAACTGACAACATATGGGTCTACCATTTAATATGCTTCTTTTCAATTTTAGAATAAATCAACTGCCACATGCCCTTTAATGAGGGCTCAACAATAAAGGGGATACCCAGGTATCTAACAATAGTATTCATGTCACTCCACAACCATCCTTTCTTCCCTACCCACCCTAGGGGGTTCTCATTCCAACCAAGAACAATAGACTTATGAGGAGCAAATTTATCTCCAACCACCAAGCAAAAAAAACTAAAGTCTATTCATAATATTGTTAAATTTACTCTGAGAAAGTTCAAGGACCATAGTTGTATCATCAAAAAATTGTGCATTAATTATATCCTCCCCATTAGGAAGGGTCAGCCCTTTCATTGGAGGCCCAAATTGATCTTCTCTAAGGATATAAAATAGAGCATCAACTGCAATCACGAATAGGGAAGGAGCAATAGGACAACCCTCTCTGATGGATCTTTGCAAAGGCATGGGATCAGAAGTCTCACCATTCACTTCCACAACTAGATGAATATTTAAAGAGGACCAAGATCCATTTACAATAGTAAGTGGGGAAACCAAAATATTGCAACATGTTAATGACAAATGGACATTCGATCCTTTCATAAGATTTCTCAAAATCAAGAAACATCATAATAGCCTCCTGACCCTGCTCATGAGCCCAGTTCATAGCCTCCCAAGTAGTGATCAGATTTTCTAGGATATATCTTCCTTTAATGAAGCCAGTTTGTGTATTTGAGATGATTCTTCCTAAAATATTGACAATCCTTCTTGCAAGAACTTTAGCAATAATCTTATAAGAAAGGTTAAGGAGTGTGATAGGTTTCCAATTCTTGATTTGGGTATTGTCACCATTCTTAGGGAGGAGTTTAATAATGCCGCTGTTGATCTTCTCCCCAAGTGTACCTCTATCAAAATCTTCCTCATACACACTCAATATTTCTTGGAAAATCCATTCACTATTCTCCTTATAGAACTCTATGGGAAGGCCATAAATCCTAGGAGATTTGCCATTAGCCATAGATCCAATGGCTTCCTCAATTTATTTTAGACTAATATTATGTTCCAAAGATTTGTATTCTTCCTTATTAATATTCTTGGGGATAAATTTCACACAGTCTTGAAGTGCTCTACCACTATTCTCACAATATTAAGAGGTGATTAGTTCTTTATCAAATTGAAAAAAAAAGCCCCTAAAATACTTTTGTTATCCTTTGCTAATTAATGGTATGAAGCTCTTCAATGTTCTCCCTACTCTGTTTAGCTTTGATAATGTTAAAGAAATATTTGGTACCTCCGTCGCCTTCTTTAAGCCAATTCATTCTTTCCCTAACTCTTTGTCCTTTGTTCTCATAGTTCTGACATTTCCTTAACTCAAGTTTAGTAATAGCAAGATCTTTTTCCAATTGTCTATTTTGACCCTCATTCTGCATATGCTCTTCCAAGTCATTGAGTTATTTCTTCAGGCTCATTTATTTATTCCTCCTATCCATAACATATTTCTTACCAACAATTTGAAACATTTTCATCCATGTCTTAGTAATATGATCCCATTGAACAACAGGGGAAGAGGAACCACAAGAAAACTTAGATAAACATGTAGCCATTATAATAGCACTGTTCGTGTCTTGATTTTGCAGGAGGGAAACATTGAGTTTTAAAAAAATTAGTTTTCTTGCTAACAACTTTGGGCCTTTTCTGAGAGTAAATAACAATTTTACAAGAGATAGGGGAGTGATTTGAGATACTAGCAGGTGAAACTTGGACATAATAAGACCCAGGGTCATGAGAAATTCCAAGAAAAAAAGAATCAAAATAAATTATGTCAATGTCTGCAATATACCCTCTATTTCTTGGCCTGATTGTTGCACCAAGTGAACTAGATACCTTTTCCAACCATTTTCTTATTTTCCATCAGGTCAACGAGTTGAAATATCCTCTTAAAATTGGTCCAAAAAAGTATTAATTCCCTCTCCAACCAAGGTGTTATCCCCACATTTATCTTCCTTCCTCTTGACCATATTGAAGTCTCCAACAAATATCCATTGAGCCCTTGACAACTTAATTGAAAGCCATTCCCAAAATCTAGCCCTATCTTTGTAGTCATTGGAAGCATAAATATTACAAACCCCTATCTCTTTATTCTCAACATTAAAAAGAATCCATTGTGCTCTTTGACATGGAGAGCGACCTTCACTCTCGACTTTCTCAATCCATTTGGGGTTAATAAGGAGAGTTGTGCCTCTTTTACCCTTATTATGGATCATGTACCAAAACCTAACATTATCCCAAATGAATTTAAGGGAGTAAAACGTGTGATATCTTACAACCTTAATATCTTGCAGACATACAATATCTTTATTCTTAAGGCCATTACACCATTTTCTGACAATATATTTCATGTCTGGCATTTCAAGTCTGCGTACATTCAAACTGTGAAGGTGTAACATCATTAGAAAAAATTATTGAGAGGTATTCTTTTTGATACTATAAAGCCTATTAAAATATTTAGGCATCTTAGGCTTAAAATATTTTCCTTTACTTTTTGACAAAGATTGTCTCTCTGTGAGTTTTCTTTTCTTTTTCATGCTCTTACTCAGAACCTCTGTAAATTGGCCACTAGTTTCAGTCACCATGTCTTTGTGGAACTCATATGGTATAATATGTTTGCAACTGCTATCTTCTCCAGTCTCCATGTTCTAAGGTGTGGAAGAACCCATCGCCAAAGAGGCTAGTTGATCCTTTTTGTGGGCTATGACTTTTTCCTTGATACTTTCCAATGCAATTTTTTGTGCATTTTTCTTTTTGTTGGAATCATTGCTTTTTTTTTCTATCCATTTCATTAGTACATGTGATTTTCTCTAGTTGGTAATTGGCTTTGTTTTGGACATCAATATTTTTCATGTTTTTAGCAGGAATTATTTCGAGATCATCCTAAAAAGGGGGTTTGAAAGAGAGACAATTTTTCTCCTAGTATTATCAAACTCCACGTTAATAGTGTGACCTAAATTGTTGTTATTAGTATTAAGTCGTACTAAAGGTATTCTAGTATTGATGGTAGTATTGTTACCAATGGGAGTAACATGGTTCTTTTTTCCCTCAATATTGCTATCAATGTTAATGACACTGTCTTTATTATTGTTAACAACAACCTCAAAATTTCTTTGAATATTTTGTAGAGACAGACATTCCTCCTAGTATGTCCATCAAGTTTACAGTGGAAACATGCACCCAACTTCTCGAGGAGAGAGGTTTCCCATTCGAAGCATTTACCTTCAATTTCAACCGAAATAACATCAGGAAATATAAAATCAGATTGCAAAGCGATGAGTGCCCTTGCATTCATGTGTGGGAGAGTGACTCTGGACTCTTCCACTTGTAGGACCGACCCTAATGGTTTCAAAATTTTGGGGATAAAAGGCCAAAATTCTGGTTGAACATTATGAATTTCAATCCAATGCGGGGATGGCCTTGCAAAAACTTGATCCAAATTGTCATTGGGAGACCACAAAAAATCTCTGAACAGAAATTTCCCTACATTCCAAAACCCCTTCTTGAGGACTCTCTTTTGAATATTATTGTTTTTCATAAAAATAATGAAAAGCCCTCTTTGAATCTTTCTGCTAAAATTAATGTATATATTCCTAATTATTTCCCCAAACATTTTTAAACCAATCATCAAGAAAATTTCTAGCAGGCAAAAATTTGTTATCCATGCAAACAAAGAAAATGGTAAAATTCTTTACCTGATTCTGTTCAGTTTTAATTTCTCTTACCATGTCATCATTCGGAGTTAACGAAAGAGTTTTCAACCCAAGACTAGGAGGCTTGCCCTTCTCTCCTCCTCTAGGGTCTGAATCTTTGAGGACGCCACAGTCTCCCACTCTATGTCCATTGGCTATGGAAGGTATTCCTTTGTTGGGTGAGTTGACATATTCTCTGAGAAATTTTCCATCAAAACTCGTCAAAATTGGGCACTTGATACTGGAATGCTCGGCAACAATATCTTTGAACAATGGTTTATTATTATCTTTCACTTGTTCTAAACTCTTAAAAATACCCTTGACGCCAATTGCATCAACATTAATACTCCTTCCACCCTCATCATTATGACGTATCTTAATCTCAATATCCATGGATAAAAAAAATCATAGAAATGACCCTAAGAGATTGGCCCTAGATAGCACCAGTGTGAGAACTATCACACATACGGGTAAGCATAACCAACACAATAAAAATGAAATAATCACAAAACAAGGCAAGAAAACAAAACAGACACCAAACATAAGAAATGAGGTCACAAAACATACACAAACCAACCACACAGCCTCTGCAAGTGCATGCAAGGATATCCACTTGCCCCAACTTGCATAGCCGATCGTCTTGAGATTCTCCAATAGGTATTTGTGTTCCAGATCTGGACTATTATTCTGTTTTGGGTGAAAAAATAATTGTTTTGGGAAAAAATGTTTGTAAGGAAATTATTATTTTTCCCAGGCAAGCCATGGGCCCTCAAGCACCTGGATTCCTATTACATTTTTTTATTAGATCTATCCTATGCTCTTTGTATCAACAAATAATGTATTATTTGTAGGCTTAATTTCTTCTCTTAGATCTAGCCTTGCTGACCTCATTGTACATGCATGTACTGATATGTACCATACACAGATCATATATCGTATTGACTGTGACATTATAATTGGAGAAATTTCACTGGCTAGTGGTTTTAAATCTTGACTGGAGGTTTTCTATATGTTGCTCATCACTTTTGTGGTGGGGAGCCCATGTTTTTTCAACACCATATATTATTTTTCTACCTACCTCAACTCTATTAGACTCTTTGTTATGATTTGATTTTTTTTGTGATAGGGCATCTTCACTATTGTGAGACCCACCATTTGTTTATGTATTCTTTTATACATACCTTGTGAGATGGAACTTTTCTAAAATATTTTTTGTGTGGGTGGGAGTTAACACTTTGGAAAGGTGCTTTGGAAGCGGCACAAGTGCCTAAAGTGCCAAACCTTAGAAAAAATTCAAACCGACGCCAATTGTGGTCACTTTAGCCACCCTTTGTACCTCTAAGAGGGGCTATTTTTATTTTGCCCAGTTTGAGAAAATGGAGGCTAATTTTTAAAAACAAGATATCACTAGAAAGCTCGTTTAGTCTAGTTTTCTACTAGTGGTGGTCTTTTCTTAGTCTCTTTATGTTTGAACAATTTTTTTGTTGATTGAGTCAACTCTTCATTTTTGGCTCCTGAACTCATTACTTTGTGCCATGATCTTCGTGCCATGATCTTCAACTCTCATGACTCCAAAAGTCTTGGAAAGGTATTGAGGAGCTTTACGAATCCATTTATGCACTTTTTTAGATTTTTTCCCAAGTAAGTGTGTGATTTAGTTTTGCATTTTTTTTCATATCGGTGGATTACTTGGATGTTTTGACAGTTGAGGAGATGATGCTTCTTTTATCAATTTACTTTATTTTAGCCTTCAAGCAATCACCTTTTTTTAGGACATTGTTTGGGGGGATCTTATGTCTCTCTTCTTCCTTCCTATGGGGGGATATTAAATTATATATACATGATGTATGTAGTCATTGAGAGATATTGATTCCTTTATGCATCATGATTTATTTATTTCTTTTCTCTCTTTGGAGAGAAGTTTTATGTGATGTGGTTTTCTCCTTTTTTTTCTATTTGTGAGAGATTGCATTTGGATTGTACATGTGTATCTAACATGGCCTCGTAGTCAAGGCCCATATTGCATTATCATCACATCTTTGCATAGTAAGTACTCTCCCTAAGTTGCACTTAAGGTGGGGTGTTAGTTTAATTAAGGTGTTGTACATAGTGATAACCTCACCTAGGTCCTAATTCCACATAGCACTTAAGTTTTCTTAGTGATAACATTATACTCTAGGAGCATGTCCACTTTCAATGCTTATATCATCCACTTCAAGTGTAAATTTTACCTTTGGCGGTCTTATCACACTATCATGTTTTCACCTAATGTGGGCGATGGGTTGTGCATTGCATGGTATGGTGACACTTGTCAGCATCTTGTCTATTCACCTTGCCTATATATGCAATATTCATTATGTACATTGATATGTCCATTAACAATGCATCATCTTGCATTGTGATGCAATCTTCTTGTGATTCTCCTATGGAAGTTATTGTAGTCTTTCGTTGATCCTTGGGGTGTTGTAGAGTCATCTAAAACTCTAACAATTTGGTAGAGAGAAAAAAGTAAATTTATGGTGACTTGCTTGTATTAATTAACCTATTTTTATTTGTAAAGAAGGGTGTTTCACTTCCAATAGATATTCATTTTTCCACACCAATTACTTGGGTGATTTTTTTCAATTCTTTCACCTACTCATTAACTTTGTAGTTGTTTGTTAGACATGGCCTAAATTTGACAACCACCTTGCATCTTACAAAATTTTGTCTTGGATGGTTATTCATTGAAAGTCGCCTTTATACAAATTTTGATGTATCTAAAATCTTCTTTTCTAGATATGATATAGCCTTCTAAAGTTTTGGTTCCATATTTTATGACAATTTAAAAAAATGTTATGCAATTATGAAATTTAGATTTGGGGTCCAACCTCTATTTAGTTGCTTTTGAAGTTTAAGAATTTATAATATGTAAGAATTTAGATAATAATTGAATTGAATCATATTTATTATTCAAATAAAGATTAAAATATTAAAAATAAAAATGCATTTAAATTAGAAATTGATTTTTGTTAAGGTATTAAATTGGGAGAATCCAATGTTTTTGATTAAAAAGCAGCCAAAAAGAGGGGGCTGACTCATAACATCAGACATAGCCAGCACGAGAAGTGCCAGACTAACAACACTTTACTAGCAACAACACACCCTCAGCGAATACCCTTCTTTAAAATAAAAAATAAAAAATTAGTGACCACTGGCCCCAACTTCACCACAAAATTGGTAACCAGTCTGTGATCATCAACAAGAACAGTCCCCTCTAAGTTAACAACTTATTTCCAAATAACCCAAATATTAGCATAAAACCAAATATAGCCAGTCTTATGGCTAATAGAGTCATAAAACATATTAAAAAATAGGCCCTTAACGACCGACCACCAACAACTAAAGTTTAAGAATAGCATAAAAAACCAAAGGAAAGTCATTTGGGTTTTCCCCCTCCATTTAGTAGCAGCTTCAACTAGCCCTCCACCAGAAACTAGAAGAGCTTCCCATCGTCCTTCTCCTTCTTCGAGGTCTTCAGACTCTCCTGGTGAAGAAGATGGAGAGTCATGGCGATTGAGTGCACCACTTTGACCGCAAAGTCCGCAACCCGGTTAAAACTCTTGCCCAACTCCTTAAATTCACCTTTCAGCACCTATAAATCTTCTTTGGAACTGAGGTCCTGGATCTTACCCTAAAGTCACAGAAGATCCTCTTTCATTTGAATCATGTCCACCTTAATTTCCTCATTTTTGTCCTCTAATGCCCCAACATTATTCCCCTCAGTGTCCTTCTTAGCCATAGTCTCCTCTGGCATGTCCAAAGGCGAAGTAGTAGCAAGTGAAGACTCATATTTTTGTTCTCCCAACACTCTCTTTCTTGAGAAGTCCACAATAGGCAGTGTGAAGCTAGCAGACACCTGTGTGGATTCCTGGCTTCTTTCACCTCCCTCCCTAGTCAGGGTAGCCTTTCCCTTATCCTTGTCGTAGCTTTCCTCCTCCTTAATTTTTATCTTTTTCCCCTTCTTGTTATCTCCACTTCTCCATTTTTCCCCCCTTCTTCCTCCTCCTCTTCTTCATCATCCTCAAGGTACCTTTTCCTAACTGCCTTTTTCTTGACATGGGTGTTGGAAGCAATCATGTGGGGCCTCATCTTGCTGTCATTATCTTCCTCTTCTTCTATATAATCAATGTTAATTTGGACATCCCCCACCTTACCAGCTTGACCCTGGTGAGAATCCTTAGGCTTTTCTCCATGGGAGTAGGCATTTTAGAGGAAGAGGTAGGTTGGGACGGGGAAGCCACGATCTCATTAGGGTTAATGGCAGGGATAACATCAATTTCTTGTAGGGTAACGATTCTTGGAGGACACATGGCATGGTGAAAATTGTAGAGCTGAAGAATGAGCCCTTGGTGGAGGATGCAATACTTCTGTTTGGTTTTTTTCTTCCCCCTCACATCCATAACTGACGCTTCCAACAAATGCAACAGAAAGAACATGATGAAGATTTTTTCATTATAACAGAAATGATTTAACAATAGGAAATGTTAAATTATAGAAGGTCCCAAAATGACCTCAAGGGTTAGATACTTCATAAGAATTAAGCATACCTCATTCCAAGGTTCAGGCAACTCAGCTCGCTTGAAGTCACCACAGAACCGACCAGGTACCTCCATTTTTTTGAAGAATCTGTTAATGCTCGTGTCATCCCTACTCTTGGAAACCTTCTTCCACTTCCTGCCCTCCAAAGATAATTCCGTGGCTTGCTATCACTTCTTCATTAATTTTGAAGGTGATACCATTAATGGTGACCTTACGATCTTCCCAGGAATCCACAAGCTGCATTGGTATAATTTCATCGCTTCCCTCCATGGCTTCCATGTAGGGGTATGATGCAGGAGCATCCTGGGTGTAAGGGCAATCTTGCATCACCCAAAAATATTTATGTTTTCTTTTCAATAAGGGCTACCTTGTGCAGAGCTGCTATTTATGGAAACTTGCTATTTTTAGTAAGTTGGTCATACGATCTCGGAATGTTCTAATTTTGCATGTGGAGGTTCATCCCAGTCATATCAGCCTGCCAGTAAAGTTTCATGGCTAGATCAGGTCTAGTTTTGAAGATATTGAAATTTTTTGGTATTGAAAACAGGGTACAGAAACTTTGAGCTCAATTTTGAAGGCTTTAGAGGCCCTAGATGAGGTCGAAACTTGGGCTGAATGAAGCTTGCTCAATTTAGAGGTTGTAGAGCGCTTCGTGGCATTTTCGAAATGGGGTTATAATAGTCAATCGGGTCAACTGGTGATGACTT
Source organism: Thuja plicata (assembly GCA_018584345.1). Lineage (NCBI taxonomy): Eukaryota > Viridiplantae > Streptophyta > Pinopsida > Cupressales > Cupressaceae > Thuja > Thuja plicata. The sequence continues at coordinate 5,874,638 of MU228359.1, read as the reverse complement.
ATGGTCTCTGGAAGTTGGGCCGCTTGAAATAGCAGAAAATAATTTTCCTTCAAAATTTTTGTTCGGGTTTCAAAAGTTATTTTGAGCCAACTTTGATGTACTAAAATGAAAAATAAAATAATTCTAAGTTTGGTCGGCTCTAAGGGCTAAATTTCTGGAACCTTCTCGAGCGGTGGAAATTGCCTATATAAAGAAGGCCCGTAGTGTTGTCTTGGCAGTTCGGGACAGTTCTGGGTAGATCTGGGTAATAATTCGAGGCTTTGTCCTACAGAATATTGTAAGGGGAATGCCCATGT
>MU228359.1:5851117-5868941 GCA_018584345.1 Thuja plicata | reverse complement strand
TTGCATATTGTAATTCTGAAAGTTTGTAATTCCACATTTGTGGAGATAATAAGAAGTCCATTTTTTGTTCTTGCAAATTGTTGTTGCTTCTCTGTTTCTGTTATGTGTTTGTGGTATTAAGGGGAGCGCCCTTCATCAGGGTAAAACCCGCCTTCCTTTAGGTACATTATGACACAGGGGTTTTTGAGAAACCCATCTTTTATTTTAGGCGGTTCCACTTTGACCATATCTCCACCCATCTCAGCGCTATTCTCCGAAAGCAACTCCTCTTCCTGAGGCTCCAGAGACATCACAGCTAAACTTCCAGTGCAAAACACAGTCCAAAGCCAATCCCAGCTTAAACAGTCATTGCAACAAACCTAACTCAAACAACCATTATAATAAACCACTGTTCTCCAAATAGTTGTAATTCTAATCTCCTTAATTAAAAGTTGGTAATTCAACTCGCAGAAGGTATTGTTCACATGGGGAATCAAATTAATTACTATAAGGGCCCATAAAATATTATGATTGCAGATCTTGGGAATAAAATGCTCATAAAGTCTGGCCGTCTTTTCATAAGTCACAAATCTTGTACAAATCCCCACGCCATCTTCGCTCTTAAAAGTGTTTGTACCATCACCATATATGGTAATAATAACCCTTCTTATCAACAAGTTACCATAATTAAGTCTCTTTCCTTTTTTACATTTAAAATTTGAATTCTTGCCGCTCCTTGTGATTCTACAAGCCGCCTTTCTCCACCAACTAGAATAATCCATGTACCTCATCATTTCAATTTATTATTTCTTTCCCTCTCAACGAGCATAATGGTATGCTTTGTCAACGACTTTAAGTTTCTCCACCACTTGATCCCATGTATATATAATCCAGTGACCGCCAACGCATTCCCTTCTCTATAAATGTGTTGTAGTTTGAATTCCTCCAGCCTCAGAAGAAACATCCAAATATCCTGCAATAGATTAGACATACTCCAGCTAGCCTTATAGTTCCCTTTGACCATCTCAATCACAATATTTGAGTCACCCTCGATGATCAACTTCCTGATTCCCATAGTAACAACAACTTTAAGACCCCATAATAAGACAAAGATTTCTGCCACATTATTGGTATCCATCCCATGTTAACCGCATAAGCAATATACATCCTCCCATGATGATCCCTAATAATACCTCCTCCCGCAGCAACCCCATCAAAATTGAGTTTGAAGAACGTGTCAACTGGGGGGCCCAATGAGTATTCCTCCTTGCCAGCACCTTTGAATTATCAAAAAAAAAAAAAAAGGATTTAGAGAGTTGTCATTCTCGAGACAATCTACAATCCCCATCCCTAGGGGGAAGTTAGGAACTTTCCACTGGCAAGTCTCCAGGTTCTCCCTCAGCAGATTAACAACAATTCTCATCGTACCTTCAATATCACTTTTCTCCCCCCGAAAGACCCTGTTATTCCTTTCCTTCCAAAAGCCCCAACACACATGCTAAGGTAACATTTTCTAGAGTAAACAAATGAGCTGATGGACATAAAGGTGTCCCCAATTAGTGACAAATTGGTTGACATTCTCCATGAGCACCCACTCCAGCTGCATTTTGCTCATTATTCTAGACCACACTTTAACCACATAAGGACAATGGATTAAGAGATGATTTATGGTCTCTTCCTAATTTTAAGAAGTATACATTTAAATTACAAGTTTTTATTTGGCTAAGTTGTTATAAAAAGGGGAATCCAAATATTATGATGATGTATATATTTAAATTATTTTTTGACTCAATTATTATAAGTAGGGGCATCTAATCCATAAAAATCACGAAGACATTCTATGACTTTGAACTTTGAACACAATTTTTAACAATTGATAATAATTTTATATATTAATTCAAAATATTCATACCATTGATTATCTATAATTATTCGATTTCACAGTTTAATTTTGTAAATATTATTGATAATATTAATAGTTTAAAATTTAATACCTCTTCACATATTTTACCATTTTGTTTTGAAAATTGGTATTAAAGGGATTCTATTTTCCGCTCACCCTGGGCTTTATAATTATAATAATAGTAAAATTGGAGTTTGTATGATTTTTTATTTGAAAAGAGAGCTTTTATGAGTGTAATGCTCAACTATTTTTCTTGCGGAGGCGCGGAAGGAAAGCTCTTCGTTTTTTCCATTCGTCTCCATTTCATTTCATTTCATTTTCATTTACAGCTCGACAGGACCGCCATTAGCTTTTTCAGGTGAACAATCAATATATTTTTTTGCCGAATTTTTTTTATTTTCTTTCGTACTACGGAGTACTGTATTTGATCCTGAATTAGGATTCAATAAACGCGATTATCATATGTTCAATTTATCCATTTTTGCGCTTCATGTTCCCATTCAACAATTCTAAATATGTCAAAATATTTTCCTCAAATTATTTTGCCTATGCAAATGGGAAGTTGAAATTGTTTGTTTTTTCGTTGGTAAACCTTAGGTGAGATTATGGGCTGCTTCTTATGCGGTATAGGATTAGCTTGAACCAAATTTTTCTTAAGAATCGACTGTTCCTCCGACTGATTCACACCGCATTCGGCTCCAGTTATGGGTCAACTTACCGCAGTGGGGGAATTTGAACCCAGCTCACCATTATGCCACAACCTCCGGGACTGAATTGGTTTTTTATTTAATATCCGTTAGAAGGATCGACGATAGTGAATTCCTCGCAACTTTTGACGATTTCAGCAGAGTTGAGTTAATTAACATAGTTTTGCCACAGCATTTGTCCTTCCGAAAATCACAGTAAATACATGCAAATAAACATTTTCATAGCGGCATGCATTTTCAAAGTGGGGGTAGATCTCTTGGCTCCACACATCAAGAATATTTTCAACAAGGTCACACAGGGCTGCTTTCCTATTGATTGGACTACTAGCGTGGTTATCCCCCTACACAAGGGTGGGGACATCAACAATCCCTCCAATTACCGTACCATAATGGTGAACCTTGTGCTGGTCAAACTCTTTGGGAGTATGTTAGAGTGTAGAATCAGCATTGGGCAGAAAAAGAGAAGAAAAGAGCAAAAGTTCAGGCTGGGTTCAGACCAAAATATTCCACAATTGATCATTGCATCACACTAAGACACTTCATTGAAAGTGTGTGGGAAAAGCAAGGGGAAGAGGCTTTTTGCTGTTTTGTGGATTTTAAGAAGGCTTTTGATACTGTTCTTAGTGCTGTAAAATCAAGATCATTCTATAGAGAATATATATGAGTGCTGTATTGAAATAGAGAGAATCTAATGTACTATTTTATTCACAATATATACTTTTGAATATTTACTGAATTATAAATACTTATGTAAGTTCTTCATGTATGTTGTAGTAGTAATATAAACTCTTTATTGATATGTTTCTAGAACATACGTAAAGATATATAAATATATAACTTAACAGTCATGTATATGTAGAGACATGACTGTACGTGGCTTATACCACGTACAGCCATGTCTTTACATAGACATGGCGTATCATAACACATCGATAATATAAGTTAAGCGTTGTTCATATATACTTAACGTCCTACGATAACTATCCTATGATAGTTATCGTAACACACATGTGTTACGATAACTATCATACGATAGTCATCGTAACTCATGCATATTATTAATACATTGACCACAATCGATATAACAGCCTTTGTTAATGTTTCACTTTATATTAAAGTATGTAATCAAATCTATCGAGTACGATTAATATGATATCAATAATTATATATATTTATATATATATATATATATATATATGTATGTATGTATGTATGTATGTATCAATCATATCGAAGCTATTATTTAACACTCCCTCTTAGCAAGAGAGGATTGATCAGAACCTATATCTCAAGATGTAGGTGTTATGTGATCCCCGACTCAACTCGGAATTGGATGTAACACATACATTTCTTTATATCAGGGTAACCGACAAGATCCGAAGCATAAGCTTAAGGTACTTAACCTAATAGAAAAATTATCGCAATCCCCAACTCAGTTCGGAACTGGATTTGCGATAAGTAATGGTGTCAAGATATCCAGCGCAATCCGGATCAAAACTTGAGGCACATGTTCTCATAATCCCAAACTAAATTCAGAACTAGATTAAATGATAACTTTAAATATGACTTCATATCAAGATATACGACACATCTCGGGACATTAATATAATGTACTCATCCTGATAGAAGAGTTATCACAATCCCCGATCAATTCGGAACTAGATTTAGCGATAACAATCAAGATATCCGGCACATTCCGGGACAACAACTTAATGTGGTCTAATCTTGATTCACATGTTATAATCCCTGACCAATTCAGAACTGGATTTAACAACTCCAAAAATTCAGTGTCAAGACTAGTGACTACAATACATAGTCATACTTGACACTAGGTTAAGCTATTGTCTAAGTCGTCACCTAGCAATAGTAACCCAACACATATGAAAGATCGTCACCTTTCATAATATAACTCAAAATGAATGGGCCCATAAAGTCACACATATGACATCCACCTTGACTCTTCTTAGAGGGTGGATCCATCATGGCTCATCACAGAGAGTGGAAACCAAGACTTCCACCTTAGATTTGTCTATCAAAGACAAGAATCGTTTAAGATACAAAATGATGGATCACTGAAGCTGAAACCTTCTTTTCAGCTAGGGCTTTACTCCTCAACATACCAAAATTATCTGAAAATACACAATCTTTTTTCTAGCAAGGGGTTTAGTAAGAATATCGGTCGTTTGTTCTCCTCTGAATTGCATTTATTTGCATTGTCTCATAGTCTTGGTGAATTCTGAGCTTATAAAGTATATACACCATCTTGACATGGTACACTCCCTCTGAATTTGTATGACCAAGATCCTGGGGTGCCAGCTTAATTCTAGCTTCTCCCTCTGACATATAGCCTTCTCACATGGTAATAATCATAATTCTCTGCTACAATTTCTTTATTACTAGAGAACCAACAAAACATGGTCTACTCCCTCTGTATCAAGATCCTCAAATGTCCACTGATGCAGATCCTTTAGCTTCTCCCTCTATCACGAAGGCATACCCTGTTTATATACTTAACTTAGTGTCACTGCAGGATGTCACTTCATACCTTCCTTCCTGAGAGAACCAATACGAATAATCTGAATAAGGTTACATCGGCTAGCTTAAAATGCATTTTGATCTTTTCCAAGGCCACAATATTAACACTCCCTCTTGGACTTGAGGGAAGATAATAAAGACCTCTAGTATGATGTTTATCTCAATGAGCTATAGTCTCATGATGTATGAAATGCCTTAATTAGGGATTCTATCCACGTGCATCTCATCGGCGATTCTATCCACGAGTTCCCACTACTATAAACTCAGAATTGTTTTACCTTCAATAGTGAACTCCCTCTCAATCAATATGATCGAGTTTGTCACAAATTGACTGAATCATTTGTTTCCTTAGAAGCTAAGTTTTGCCAACTTCTTGACCTTTTTGAAGATGTCAGACTCCTAAATCTGGATTTCATATGCTTTCGTCTTTCATAACGTGAGCCCATTAATACGATACTTGTACCCATCATCCTTCTTCATAACACATCGGTTTCATTCTGATCCTTATGTTAATTTTCTTCTTTACTAATCACATCTCATTATGATAACTACCAATTAGATGTTGACTTCATACATTATCGGTATTTGATTATATTAATCATTGGTTACTATCCCACTTGTACTATCCCCTTTTGATGGTGTGGCTATTACACTCCTGTGATGCTCGAACAAAACATGTAATTGTCAATACCTTTATCATTCAAGTTGGTGCTATGAATCGACCAACTCCTTGTTGAGTCGTTGTTCATCTGGGGTGGCACTTAGTCAATACTTGACCGTCATATCGGTTTGCTATTTCTCCACACGTTGTTCTCGTGTACGCAATTATGGGTCTTTTTGGTGATTAATTCCTTCTCTTATTATATTCGCCATATCTATTTTCTTATTCGATGATTGATTGATTGTTGTGATTGGTGATCATCGCATATATTGACTCAAACTGTTATAAATGCCTTCGCTACGACTTATGGGATTGATAATATAATGACGAATATATATACTAGATGGTGATTATCAATGCCACTTGCTGTAATATCTGGTATAAATCCCTCAAACCATGATTTCCACTTAAGCCCTCAGAACAGATCCAATAAATGATTCAAATAAGAGAAAGAATGTTTCCAAAACTTGATGCCTCAACACTTATCTCTGTGCTTCTGAGATATAGCTGGAAATGATATCTTATTGCTAATGATATATATGCTGAATGTATTGTCCTTGAATTATACTTGTTGTGAGATTGAATATGATTGCCGATGATATGAGATTGTTGTCCATATTGACTCCTTAGACTCGCAACATCAATAATCTTTAGTCTCGCTTCAACCCATATTAGAGCTTCCTGTCTAATGGCTCCTATAGAGCACTTCAGATCTGAATTTGAATATACATTTAGTAAGCTGTAACTACCACTTATTCATGCTAATCATAATTATAGTTTCCGTGCTATCATTTCTCTTATGTTATAGTTGATTAGGAGATATGTATCAAGTCGGGTCTGATATAGAATCATAACCAAGAGTGCATCGCCCATGATTGGTTCAAATGGCCGATTGCAATGATATATGATCGTACATAATATTAGCGTTTGTACATATTATTGACTTATTCACTGCATGCTGATTGTATGATTCGTAGAGTTATTTGGAAGACTTTAGAATATGTATTACTCCCGTATGTTGCCCGCGTGTGATAGTTGAATCATTGTCATTTTAATGTCTAAGTCAGCGTTGTTAGGAGACGGTTCATCTGCCCCGTTATTCATGTGGTATCCTCCTATATGTCTCTGAATGTTCCCCGCTATTCTCCTCCAAAGTGGTTGCACCCGCTGGTCACTGGCTCATACCTTTCGTAATATTCCTTTGTTAGTTTTTCTTTTCCTATTCCTTTCCCGTGCCTTCTTTCCGCACAGGTTATTCACCCCTAAAATATGAATCCCTTCCCGTGAATGATTCCCTTCCTGTAAATTGTATCCCTTTGATGTCATTGTTTAGACTGAGAACATATATGGAGTTTTGTCACAAATATCGCTGCTAATTTATCATCGATTGCCTGTGAATATTTTATTCTCTTATAGGTTAGGCTCTGATACCATGCTGTAAAATCAAGATCGTTCTATAGAGAATATATATGAGTGCTGTACTGAAATAGAGAGAATCTAATGTACTATTTTATTCACAATATATACTTCTGAATATTTACTGAATTATAAATACTTATGTAAGTTCTTCATGTATGCTGTAGTAGTAATATAAACTCTTTATTGATATGTTTCTACAACATACGTAAAGATATATAAATATATAACTTAACAGTCATGTCTATGTAGAGACATGACTGTATGTGGCTTATGCCACGTACAACCATGTCTTTACATAGACATGGCATATCATAACACACCGATAATATAAGTTAAGCATTGTTCATATATACTTAACGTCCTACGATAACTATCGTAACACACATATGTGTTACGATAACTATCATACGATAGTCATCGTAACTCATGCATATTATTAATACATCGACCACAGTCGATATAACAGCCTTTGTTAATGTTTCACTTTATATTAAAGTATGTAATCAAATCTATCGAGTACGATTAATATGATATATATATATATATATATATATGTATGTATGTATATCAATCATATCGAAGCTATTATTTAACACCTAGGGATAAACTATGACACAGAATGAAAGAACTGGAAGTCCCAGAAGAGTATAGGGCTGCTGTTCATAAATTGTACGAACGGGTTCGAGCAAAAATCAGAACTAAAGAGGGCATGTCAGAATGTTTTGGGAGTGACATTGGGGTCAAACAAGGGTGCCCTTTGTCGCCTACTCTCTTTGGCCTATATATCGATAAATTAGAAGAGCGACTAAACAAAACCAATAGGGGAGGTGTGCAACTGTCATGTTATGTGATAAAATTACTCCTCTACGCTGATGACCTTATACTAATTGCAAAGAGTGCGCAAGATTTGAGAGAGCATTTGAAAAATCTTGAATCCTTTTGTTTAGAGGTTGGGATGGAAGTCAATATTACTAAAACTAAAGTCATGATCTTCTCTTTGAAAAAGAAAAAACAACAACACACTTTCATATTCAAGGGCAGCCCGTTAGCAATGGTGGAAGAATACAAATATCTTGGAATTGACTTTCATTCGAGACTAAGTTGGGAGACATGCAGGTCAAAACGGATTCAGGGGGGATGGAAGGCCTCCTACCTTTTTCAAAATAGATGCAGGAAAGCGGAACTTTGGGACTGGAAAACTAGGAAGACCCTCTTTGGTCTTTTAGTGGTTCCGGTTATTCTTTATGGATGCGAGGTTTGGGGGAGCATCGCATCAAATCATAAATGGAGACAAATAGAAAGAATCCATAAGCATCTCATTACTACTAACCTCAAGGTCAAGGCAACGGTTCCTTACGAGATCCTTTTGGCGGAGGCGGGTATGTTTCCAATTGAGGCCTTAGCAATTATCCGATTGCTAGGTTATCTGAAAAAAGTGGGAAGTATGGATAAGCATCGCTGGCCTAAATTGGTGATTGAAGAGGAGTTAGCATGTAGGAAAAGAACATGGAAGGAACAAAGCAACAAATGGTTGAACAAATGGAACATTACCCTCCAGGAGTGTCTAAACACTAATCTAGGAGTGTCTAAACACTAATCTAGAAATAAAGAAATGGGTGTTGAAAAATTCAGAACTGGCATGTGGACGAATCTGATAGGAAGAAAAAAGGCCTACTATGTTAAGGAATTTAATCACACATGGGATCATGGGGACAAAGCCCATTTAGGGTCCTCATTTAAAGGAAAGGCCAAAATTCTAATTGCTCAGTTTAGGACTAGCTCCCACCATTTACGATGTGAAACTGGTAGATGGTTGGTCCCTAAAGAGAGGTGGGAAGAGAGAATTTGTGCTTTCTGCAACAAAGGAGTGGTAGAAATAGAATGACATTTCATTAAGGAATGTGGGGCTTATGAGGATATTCGCAGCGAGTACAGGGATTGCCTACAGGTGAGCAACATGAAGGAACTTTTCGAAGAGGCAAGACTACACAAGACAACAAGCTTCCTAATCCGGATCCACAACAAAAGGAACAACTTGGAGAAATCATAGCAGGTTGCCTAACTTGCTCTTTGGTCCCTTAGACCGGTGGTCTCGTGGACGTCATTAAAAACATTTCATTCATTCAAATGAAAATTAGTATCCTTTTAATTCGCAGAAGAGTTCAGGAACAAATTGGGCCTTAGCACTTACCTTTTAAAATCTCGAGTGTACACACACACACGTTGTGCTCATCAGACCGTACAAGTCTAAACTTCTAATAAATACAATCATTGGGAACGTGGGTAATTGGTTCGGTTGGAGTCGTATAGTGTGGATGGGTCGTTATAATTTCTATCTATCAATTATCTATTATATTTTTAGGCGCATTCATTAGACATAAGTTCTGGTTTAAGTAAGGTGTCCATCTCTGTCATCATTGTACCTCCTTTTTTTATTGATAAGCGAGGAATGTTATTTTGGACACTTGTCTGGAAGTGTCCCTATGAGCTTGAGAGCCCAGGTGTATAGTTCAGCTACATGACTTAACCAAAAGAATACATAAAATAGCTAGCTCAAGAAGTTGCCACTGCATCTTGAAAAGAGAACTGAAAAACGTGTACTAACTAAAACATAACTAGACATGAAAGATAGTACACACCTCAAAACATATAATAACTAGACATGATAAGACTAAAAGAACACACAAGTAGACCGACTATGGTAGGGGGGCGTTCAAGTTGCCCACATATTGTTGTTTGTGCCATGTTGTACCTTTGACCCTAAGCTCATGTCCAACATCAATATACATTTGCTCCTCAGTTGGAGAGAAACTAACACTAGCTTTAGCACCAAGAATTCTAACATGATGACAAGCTTTGCTTCCATTTCTATTGCCTCCTCCATGCTCTTTTCTTTTGTGTGCCAAGGCCAAGAAAATTTGAAAGGCAGGGATTTATTTAATGCCTTTGAGCTCAATGTGGAAAGCTTCATGACTTTTGGTCCATTAGGGCATATCATCCTGCATTGTGAGAACATGATGAACTTTCCAAGTCAATTTACCATGTATACCTCGGTGATGAAGTTCAGCAAGAGGGTGGAAAGGCTTTGAGAACTTAAAGTATTGGTCCTAGAGAGAAACAACAGCCCTAGCAACAAGGCTCTTACCATGGTGAGAGCATTTGCTTCAAATCTTATCTTCCCCTCCATGCTTTCTTCCTTTGTATGACAAGGCCGAAATATCTGGAAAGGCAGGAACCAATTTAATGCCTTTGTGCTTGATGAAGCAAGCCTAATAGCATTTGTTTCATTAGGGCATGCTATTCTTCATTATGAGCACATGGTGAGCTTTCCAATTCAAGTCATTACCCATTCCCAAGCAATGAAGAAGATCAAGACCCCTTGGAAAGGGCCTTTGAGAACTTATTCCAAATACGAGATTGACATTTTTTGAGTTTTAGAAGACAAATGTTTGAATTTTTTTGAGTTTTGGAAGACAAATGTTGTTTCTCACAAGGGGTGGGGGGTTCTATAATAACCACCCCTTTTTCATTTTGGAATGTTTTAACTAAAATAAACTGCAATGCAATGTTCTTATTGTTGATATTTGTGGCCTTTTCGGAAAGATCAAACTAATGATATGTATGCTGAGATGAATGATAAATAATATACTTATTATTTTTTATTTATCTCAACACACATCTCATTAACTATTATATTAAACTCTGAATAAAAGATAAGAAATGTCTTTATATTGTCCTAGAGGGATGACTTCATATTGTCCTAGAGGGACGACTTTATATTGTCCAAATAGGGGACGACTTGTGTTTAATACCATGCGAAATACGTTTAACCGATTCAGGTTGGCCTTTACCATTGATGTTAAGGTATATGTTTTCACACATATATATGTGACTTATGGTGCGAATTATCCAAGATATAGAAGACATAACATGTCAAGGAAATTCGCACCATATGCAGATCCGAATTTGATTATTGCAGCAGTCATACATTGAATAATAATTATTCATTTCTCATACACATTAGAAGAAGATATGCAGCTGAAGGTGGAAGTACATTAGGCCCTAATTGAAGAAGAATTATTTGCTGCAAATCGGGTATTATCTTCTCCCTTCTTTGTTAATTTTTGTCATTATTATTTTCAGTTTTAAAAGCTATCTATAGATTGTATTTTCCTTAAATAAATCTGATTATATTAACATGGTATCAGAGCCTAGGTAAGATAAGATCCATCTCAGATTTTAGGAAAACAATCTCAAACTTTTAAGGCTTAGAAATTATGGAAAATCTAGCCCTCTATTCTACCCTATCAACTCAAACATCTAATCGATATTCTTGGGTTATTGATAGTGGGGCTTCTAGGCATATAACTGGATTCAAAGAGAATTTAGATTCATTTATAGAAACTTGTAGAGAAGAAGTCACCATAGGAGATGATACCTCATACCCTATCATGGGAATTGGGAATTGTCTTATCCAATTGAAATCCGGGATAACCCTTCAACTATCCGAAGTCTTATATACCTAGGCATAAAACAAAATCTTGTCTCCATATCATCCCTTGAGGATAAAGGCTATAGAATCACCTTTATGGAAGGGAAAGTATTGGCATGACCTAAAAATTCAAACCTAAAACAAGCCTATACTGTAGGAATTCGTCATGAATGCTTATACAAGCTTGATACAACCTCTCTTCAAGCTCTCTCAGTTGCATCTACTGATTCTTGTGAATTATGGCATAGGAGATTAGGTCACCTAAATTTTTAGACATTATCATCTATGTTCAAACTTGTTCTAGGTCTTCCTAACCTACCCTTAAAACATGAAGGTGTCTGTAAAGGTTGTGCTCTAGGTAAGAATATTAAGACTACCTTTAACAACTATAGTATGTAATAAAGTAATATTGTATTAGACTTAGTTATGTTTTGCTGGGAGGGTAGTTAGGAGCGAGGAGATGCGTCTGTTGGTTTCCCCAACCAACCGACTATTATATAAGTACTTTGGTTTATTGTGTTGGACTTATGGTTTTGATGGTATTAAATAAAGAAATAACATTTCGTCGCTATCTTGGTATTCTGGTATGGTATTCTTTGTATTTTGTTAGTATTTGTAATATATGTCTTATTGGTTTATTGACATCGCAGAGTCCGAGAATGAAGTATTCGCTATCACAAGAATGCAGGCTAGGCAACTTGCATACCCCGACATAGCTACAAAGAGAGAAAGGTTCCAAGAAGCCAGGAAGGACATTAGAAATAACATGCCAGAGGGAGGAAGAGGAAGTACCACTAAATCCCCAATTAACCGGCCAGTACCTAGCATCATGAAACAAGTACTGGAAACCGCCATCACTGTGAAAATTGTGGATCTATTAGAAACTTTACCTCAGTTACGGGTAGCAATATCACAGGGAATAAGTAGCCAAGAGGAAACCCTTAAGGGGGAGGAGAAAGAAGAAAAACCAGCAGAAAAGACCGATACTCTATTCACTATAGGAACATGGAGGACACCTGCAGTAGTGGAAATGGAGATAATGGGGTGCAAACTATCTAATACTATTGTGGACGGAGGGTTCGGTGTGAATGTCCTACTCGAGGAGACTTGGAAGGCACTAGGGAAACCCATCCTCTGGCCAGCCACATTTCAATCGGTAGGAGCAAATCAGCATGGAATCAAACCAATAGGAATCTTAATCGGACAAAAGGTAATGATCGGTACACAACAGTTCCTCCTCGACTGCTTGGTAATTACTCTGGAAAAGAAAGGGTACGATGCATTGTTAGGGAGAGGTTGGCTGGTCACAGCAAAGGCCACCCATAATTGGAAAAAGAATATCCTATCCATAGAGGTAGATGGGAGAAAGTACACAATAGATCTGAGGAATCAATGTGTAAGTCAGGATCTCGCATCCGACTCAGAGGGAGAAGATAAAGGAGTGGAACCAGATGAAGGAGTGCTCCGGCTAGGGGAATGCTTAGAAGACGAAACTAGCTCCCTCAACAGCCTGTTTCACTGGCAAATGGGAGACTATGAGGTATTCCAGCCAGAGTGCATTATGTTGCAAATCCAAGAAGCAGAATCAGAAGAAAGTTACCCTGAGGGGTACAAGGAATACAAGGAGGGCACGACAACCATCAATGACAAACCAACACATATTTGATGAAAAGATAGAATACAAGGAGGCCAAATTGCAAACTATAAACCTGGGTGAGAAGGACGAACCCAAGGAAATCTTCATAGGGGACGATTGGGACCCAATATTGAAGGCGACAACATTCAAAATCTTTCTTGAATACAAAGATGTATTCACGTGGACATACAAAGACTTAAAAGGAGTACCACCAGAGTTGTGTGTCCATTGGATACCGTTGATACCAGGAGCAAGACTGGTGCGTAGGCAACCTTATCGGATGAACAAGAACTATGCTGCCAAAGTTCAGGAGGAAATCACAAAAATGCTCAAAGCAGAGTTCATATTCAAGGTACAAACCAGTGATTGGGTGTCTCCTATAGTCATATCACTGAAGAAGGACGACATCCAAATCCGGATGTGTGGACTTCAGATGCTTGATTACGGTAACTATAAAATATCCCTTTCCTGTTCCTTTCACTGATAGTATGCTAGAAGAGGTAGCCGGCCATGAAATATACTCCTTCATGGACGGGTTTTCATGCTATAACTAGATTAGCATTGCTGAGGAGGATAAGCTGAAAACCACATTTGTAGTGGAAGATGGGGTGTATGCTTACAACAGAATGCCCTTTGGACTGTGCAATGCACCAGCCACCTTCCAAAGAATCATACTACATATCTTTCATGGCATGTCGGTGGGAAATTTCAGAGCTTTTTTGGATGACTGGCCAGCTTATAGTGGAAAGGAGCACCACCTCAAGATCATTGGTGAATGCATGGATCGATGCAGAAGGGCCAGACTAGCCTTGAATCCAAAAAAATGCAGATTCATGGTTCCACAAGGCAGACTCCTAGGCCATATAGTATGCAAGGAAGGATTGAAAACAAATCTGGACAAGATTAGGGTAATTCTGGATATGGAAGCTCCATCGGATGTAACTGGTGTAAAGTCCTTGGGACATGTGGGGTACTACAGAAGATTTATAAAAGGATTTGCTGGAGTATCTCTATCCCTAGAAAAACTTACCAGGAAAGGAGAGCGGTTTTGCTGGGAGAAGGAACAGGAGGAGGCCTTCCAGGAACTAAAGGAGAGACTAGTAGGTGCTCCAATTCTCATATACCCGGATTGGGACAAGGACTTTCACGTCCATGTGGACGCTTCTAATTATGCAATAGGAGCCACCCTGGCACAAATTGGGAAGGACGGACTAGACCATCTAGTGTACTTCACGAGCAAGCTATTATCAAAAGCAGAGCAAAATTACAGTACCACTGAAAGAGAAGCACTAGGTATGGTTTATGCAGTTCAGAAATTTAGACATTACTTATTAGCTACTCCTTTTAAATTTTTTGTTGATCATCAAGCACTTATGTATCTCGTGAATAAGCCTGTAATCCAAGGGAGAGTAAGCAAATGGCTAATCCTCCTGCAAGAATTTACTTTTAAAATCATAGTCCGGCCTAGAAAAAGTCATGTAATTGCAGATCAATTATCAAGAATCAAGTTGGGGGAAGCACCTAGAAGTGGAATAAATGAGGATTTCCCTGATGGCCACCTATTTCAAATTGCTATACTACCTCAATGGTATGAAGGGATAGGGCAGTACCTGTCAACCACTACATTTCCAAAAGAAATGCCAGTAGCCGAAAGGAGAAAGATTGCACTCAAGAGCGAGACATTCCAGTTAATAGAGGGATTACTATACAAGATGGGGCCAGACGGGATTTTAAGGAGATGTGTGATGGAGGAAGAAATCTCGGGAGTCCTAAGAGAATCACATGAAGGGTTGGCGGGAGGCCATATGGGGCTTGATGCAACAGCCCGGAAGGTACTGTTGGCAGGACTCTGGTGGCCCACAGTGTATGCAGATGCTCGGGAATGGGTCCTGAGCTGTGATACGTGTTAGAGGGCAGGGAAACCTCTGAAAAGAGACTTCATGCCGTTGTTCCCATCCCAATCACAAGAATTGTTTGAGCAATGGGGGTTGGACTTTGTAGGGCCCCTCCCTGCTAGCAATAATCACAGATGCAGATACATAGTGGTGGCAACTGAATGCCTTACAAAATGGGCGGAGGCACGAGCACTCCCAGACAACACAACTCTTAGTACTACCAAATTTCTCTATGAATAGATAATAACAAGATTTGGTATACCACTACAGCTCACGAGAGACATGGGGGTGCATTTTGTGAATCAAACAATCATAACAATGACAAATGAGTTCAAAATCTTTCACTCATTTTCCATTCTGTACTACCCAAGGGCGAATGGCCAAGCAGAGGCCACAAACAAAATATTGGTATCAATTCTATACAAGACTTGTGGAGTTGAAAAGGGAGATTGGGGGGAAAGACTACCAACAGTTCTGTGGGCGTATAGGACGACCAACAAAGCCATCACTGGGAAAACACCCTTTCACTTAATGTACAGGCAAGAGGCTGTGATGCCTATGGAATATGGATTACCCAACTTGAGAATAGCAGTTGAACACAGATTAGGAGATACGAAAAGTCTAAAGGAAAGACTCAATGCTTTAATAAAGTTGGATGAAAGGAGGACACTCGCCCAATGGGCCACCCAGGTGGCACAAGAGCGATAGAAATTTTGGCATGACAAACACTTGAAAAAAATGAATTTTAAATCTGACCAATTGGTACTTAAGTATAACGGAAAAAATGAAATGAAGCCAGGCAAGTTCAAAGTACGCTGGTTAGGACCATACAGAGTTATGGAGGTAAGGGATAATGGAGCTATAAAATTATCCACATTGGATAATAATCCCTTAAAAGACCTAGTCAATGGATCGAAATTAAGGCCGTATAGTAAAAAAAAAGAGATACATCCCACATGTTATTTAGACATAATAGAAGAAATAAAGGAAAAAGCAAAAAACATTCTATGGGGAAAATAATAAAACCAAACCCTAACATCCATGTCTTATGAAAGACTTAGGCGCAACATCTTAACTCACACCACACCGTACGAGCAGGAGGACGTACGAGTACGAGGAGATACGAGCTTGGAAGCCGTACGAGCACAGGGCAAGGAGACCAGCCCGCGTGCGTGGGAGAGGAGGCCAACTCGCGTAAGCACAAGACAAGGAGGAGGCCAGCCCGCGTACGAAGTGTAGGTGGGCCGTATGGGAGGCCGTATGAAGGTGGAAGGGATTGGGCGTACAAATTGCAGGGGGTTGTACGCCGTACGGAGTTGGGAGTTGGGAAGTGGACGCGTGGGAGGACCGGGAGGAGTGGTGGCGTACGCAAGGAGGATATAGAAGCCGACCTCCAAGTCTTACGCCGTACTCCAGGTGGCCTGTACTCTCCAAACTTTTCAAGGAGGCTGTACACTGTACGCCTGGGAGCAAGAAGACCGTACGCCGTATGCTTCTTGACTGGCCGTACAAAGGAAGGGGGCCGTACACAAAACGGTTGGCGCAAAACAATTAATAAAGGCATACGACAGTTGGCCAGAGACCATAAGATGGTAAAGATAAGTGTTGGAAACCCAAGCAAAGGGAAAATTATTGATTCCAAATAGAAAAATCCAACCTTACAGGTGAGAAAGGTGAAGAAGATGACAAGCAAGAAGGATAAAGGGAACATCATGGAAAGGAATACGACTGTCAATATCAGTTTTGAGAGTGTAGTAGGAAGTGGATGCCGCGCCTGGTGGGAGAACGTAGAAGACAAACACACCTTTAAAGAAGTATTACACAAAGCAGAGGTAGACAATGATTTTTATGCCCATTTTTGATTTAAAAGAATTTGAATCTATATTGCGAACTATGGTGGCTGGTTATGATAGGCAGGCTCACAAATCTGTAATCCAGTACTCCCATCAAACTGTAACCTGTTGATGCGAGTTTTGTTCCACTTACATAACATGCAGGATTGAACACTCAGTGCTTCAATGTGAAACACAGAACGTTAAATCCTCTCTTGATCAAAGTCATCTCCCATGCTAAGCTTTGCAATTTGAGATCATGGAATGACTCCAAGGTTCCAAAACTTGTGGAATGACTGGCTCAGTTGAAATGATGTGATTTGCTGGTTAACCACTTAAGGGGACTTACGCTATTCATTCAATGGTAGTCGAGCTTAGCTTGCAATGTATACTCGAATGTTTCTCTCAACTTCACTTCACAACTCTCTTAAACTAATTCTACTGCTACTTCTACCCCTAACTAGGAATGCAAGGAATCATGGATGACTCGGACTCTACCAAATGGAGGCTTGCCTGCGACCTCGTCTCCACCTAGTGCAAGCTTCTAAGGGTCTCGAATGGTTTTCATATCAACACCTTTTCCTTAATCCAACTTGGAAGTACAAACTAAGGATCCAATGCCGATTGAACTTAGGCATAATGACTAGCTTACCACACAAGGCTTCCTCACAATCAACAAGGAGGCTAGTGGCCTAGTATACTTGAGTCAAACAAGAAAAACATCCACAACTACTTTCATCCAACTAACTACTTTAATAACATGAA
>MU228359.1:5837226-5847746 GCA_018584345.1 Thuja plicata | reverse complement strand
AAAACCAACTCTCAAACTTCACTTGCCGGACCAAGGGGCTTGAAAACTGTCGCCAACAAAGACTACCTAAGACCACTACTCCTACCGCTTGCAAAAGAGGGGGTCCCCATTTGCAATGGGGCGATGGGGTGAAAACCTCGCAACATAACCATTTCCTACGCTGCCAAGGAAATAAACAAGGTATTTGGAATACCCAACCGAGGACAGGAACTCACAAAAATCCCAATGACAATGGAGGAAAAGAAGATGTGGTTGGAGTTAATGTGTAGAAAGGATCTCACGAAACAAGAATGGGGAAGCATTCTCAACAAAAAGAACAGTAGGGGCCTAAAGAAAATTTTCATAGTTAATGAAGAATGACGATGCATTGTGGACTTGGTGAAAAGTAAACTTACTGCCGGAAGCCGCACATCAGATATAGCCCTCTGGATGTTACCAGTAGTGGATGGTCTGAACAGGGGACAAGTGTACAACTGGGCGCAGTTCCTTTCAGAACTGTTACATGAACTCATGGAGCTAAAGCATAAGGCATTTTATATGCCTCATCATGCCATAGCATTATTTTTGGAAGTAGTTCACACCCAGGTGGATGTTGAACATAGAGGAGTGCTGGTTCCAGCCAACAAGGTTGAACCTTACAAGCCAACCATGACATATTGGGTTCACTTGGACACCTTCGGAACAAGATCAGGTGGAGGAGAACCACGGAAAAAGAAACCAAGACAGGCAGTAACAAAACGTCAACCAACATCTATTGAGGGTTCAAGCCAGGAGGAGGTTGGAGAGGACAGTTCAGAAGAGGATGAGGCTAGTACAGACACATCTTCAGACTTCCAAGATGAGGAAATCCGTTTTGGCCACTTGAAGGGCACACCCGGAGATATTACTTTTTTACCATAGGTGGAAGGCCCATTGCCAAGAGGAGTACCTGAGTATGCACAGATTCACAAGACCATCAGCAGTAGGGAGGAAGGAGTCTGTACCACTCCTAGTACGGAAGGTGTCCGTACCATTCCTAGTACGGAAGGCATCCGTACCACTCCCAGTATGGAAGGAAGTGCAGATGTCTGTACCAAGGAGGGTAGACATACAAAAAAAGAGAACCTAAGCACCGAGGAAGAAGGAAACAAACAACAGAAGATCCCTAAATGGGGAGCAACTAGACTTTCCTTGCCTGGTGTAGCCAACCTGGTTCCTATAGACCAGCAGACTCGTACCAAGGTCATAGACCTCAGAGGGCAGCAAACGTGTGGACACAAGATAAGACTCCAGACATCACAAGGTATAAAAGTGGCCCACTCGGTTGCCTTGGTGGTGCAGGCCGTGGAAAAAATGACTGCTCAAAGTGTGGAGAAAAAGGAACATACACAGGGTGAGGACACAGTACTGGAAGAGGCAGATAGGCTGCTTGAGGAAATTGGGATGGTACCACCACCCTCGCCACCGCCCATAGAACCAGAAGAAGAGAACATAACAGGAATACAAAACAAGACAGGGAACTGTTCGGAAATGATCTCATTAGAAGATAAAGCAACTAGATTCCTCAAAGAGTTGCTAGCTATGGAGCACACCACTAAGGAAATCATAAAGTAGGCCAAGAGTCAGAATGTGGAAGCCATAGTTAGAGTAGCGGAGTCCTTGACAACATTCATGAAGGGAAAATGCCATACAAATTGGAGCCTATTCCAGCAGAGTGGATACAAGCAGGGAGAAATAGCTGAAATCTGGACAGCCCCATGCATCATAGTGCAGGTACAGGAGCAACCACCCCTCATGCACACACTTACAGAAATGGAGGTGGCTTTTAGGAGGACATACTTGGAACTTCAGCAAGAAAAGGACCTGACAAACTGAATGAAGAAGGAATGGGAAGAGGAAAAGGCTATGTGGGAAGCTAAATGGAAGATGGAACGAGCTGGCTTGGAAGAAAAATTAGCAGCAGGTGAAGCGAAAAAGATGGATGCATTACGGGTGCTCCAAGGAGTTCGGGCCAAGCAGAAGGCTGCTGAACGAGATCTCCTACGCATCTGGGAACAAGCTCCAAGTCCAGGGATGTCTTCACAACCCAACTCTGAAGTCTGATTTTCTTTTTGTAGTACAGTCGTTTGGAAGACGACATCTTTTTTTGGGGGGGATATGTAGTACGTAATAAAGTAATATTGTATTAGACTTAGTTATGTTTTGTTGGGAGGGTAGTTAAGAGCGAGGGGATGCATCTGTTGGTTTCCCCAACCAACCGACTATTATATAAGTACTTTGGTTTATTGTTTGTGTTGGACTTATGGTTTTGATGGTATTAAATAAAGAAATAACATTTCCTCGCTATCTTGGTATTTTGGTATGGTATTCTTTGTATTTTGTTAGTATTGGTAATAAATGTCTTATTGGTATCATTGAATATATGTTGTATTGTTTTGTACATTGTGCATTAAAAACCATTCTACAACAACAGTGAAAGTAAAACTAAAGAAATTCTAGAAATCATTCACATTGACCTTTGTGGGCCCATGTCTGTACCATCCATAGGAGGATGTCTATATTATATTATATTTGTGGATGATTTCTCTAGGAAAACATGGATATACTTTCTCAAATGCAAAGAATCAATTGAAGTTCTCAAGAAATTTAAAGAATTTAAATCTCTAATAGAAAATCTCACCAACAAAAGGATAAAAGTTCTTAGATCAGATAATGGAGGTGAGTACACTTCTGAAATCTTCAGCACCTATTGTAAAGAAGCAGGAATTAAGAGGGAGTTTACAGTTCCTTATAATCCCCAACAAAATGGTATTGCAAAAAGGAAAAATAGAACCATAGTATAAGCTACAAGAGCTATGCTTCATGATCAGGATCTTCTCACTCCTCTTTGGGCTGAGGCATCTAACACTGCAGTCTATATTCAAAACAGATGTCCTCATTCATCCTTAGAAAATAAGACCCCCGAAGAAGCATTTTCTGGGAACAAACCTGACATCAGTCACCTTAGAATCTTTGGAAACCTGTATACTTCCATATTCCTAAAGAGAAGAGATCTAACTTAGAACCATCAAGAAAGAAAGTTATATTTGTAGGATACAGTGATTCAGCCAAAGCATATATAATCTACGTTCTAGGTCAAAATCAAATCGAATTGAGTAGAGATGTAATATTTGAAGAAGATCTTGCCTTCACAAAATCTAAGGATACTTCATACGAGTATAATAATAATTTATCTCAATCCATTGAAAAAATTCAACCTTCCGAGATTCAGAGGGAGAGAAATGAGATCACTGAAGATACTCCTGAACCTATAGATATCCAATGCAATCCTAGCTCTCCCACTATCAACAAAAAGAGGGCACTTTTGGCCACAAAGATGTTAGAAGATGCAAACAACTATGTAGCTCCTCCAGGAACATTTAGGGAAGTCAAAAGACCAAAGAGATATACTAACTATATTGCATTTATGAGTGAGATTATAGATTCAAAACCTTCCTCTTCTGAGGAGGCTCTCTCCCACCAGGCATGGAGAGATGCTATGATAGAAGAATATAGATCCATTATTAAGAATGATGTTTGGGACATTGTCCCTAGACCTAAAGACAAATCTATAGTATCTTCTAAATGAATATTCAAAATAAAACATGCTGCAGATGGAAGTATAGAAAAACATAAAGCAAGATTTGTAGCTAGAGGTTTCTCCCAAAAGGAAGGAATTGACTATGAAGAAACCTTTGCACCTGTTGCATGTTATACTTTTATTAGAACTATTATTGCCATTGTAGCATCCAAAGGATTAAAGATTTATCAAATGGATGTGAAAACTGCTTTTCTAAATGGAGAAATAGACGAAGTTTATTTAGAACAACCTAAAGGATTCATTATGTTAGGAATAATAGTCCACAAGCACAACTGAGAGGGGTGGGGGGGGTGAATCAGTTGTGATATAGAATATTAAACTTTAAACTTTATAAACCAAAACTGCAATGCAAATGATAACACAGTAAATACCAACACAATAACACAATACTTGTTGTTGAGGAAACCCTGTTAAAGGTAAAACCCCGGTGGGAATTAGCACCCACAAATAATGTATTGAGAGTATAGTATCCCTGTTAAAAGATTTAGCCCTGTTAGGAGCTTAATACAACATTAGAGTACACAGTCCCTGTTAGGAGTCAAGAAAAGTAGTAGGCTCACTGCCCAGGCATACTGCCCAAAGAAGGTTAAAGCCACCTTCAAGGATTCACAATCCGAACAAGTGTATAAAGGAAATATACAATCCAGTGAATTGTCTGATAGCAACTGTCTTTGCTTGGTCAGTTCCAATGAAGTATCTCTATCACAATCTCTGCTCTACATCCAACAGCAAAACAAGCCTCACAGCTTTCACTTCTCTTCCTTTTCAATCTCTTCCACATCTTTCCAAAAGAAAAGATCACTCACATATACCCTATTACAATAATTCATTAGGTCGGCCAATTAAGCTTTCCAAATACACAAATAATTAATTAGGTCGGCCAATTAGGCTTTCCCAATATACAAATAATTGTTTAACCCTTTGCTAAGATACACACGGTACCTATAACAAGTAAACATTAAATACAATCCATTAGTTATGCTCCAAGATCCGCAATCTTCGCTCACAATTCATAATACACGCTACATGTCTGAAGTCGGTCACCAAATAGGTCTCCTCCAGAATACACGCCACAATTGACGTCACCAACATGCTCAAGACAATCAATCAATACCCAACGTTCCTCAATATGTCCTCTGTCATCCAGTAAGCTCGCATCACCTGAAATATCTTCGCCTGTAAGATATACCCAAAGCACAGAGACCTGCTCTGTCAAGCATCGCAGTTACAGTCCAGAAACCAATCTTCATTAAAACAACTGTAACATCCTCAATATGCAACATAAAGCCAAGCAACCTTAGGAGTAAGGTCAACACACATCCTTATTCATATAACCAACTTCGATCGTTCTGAAACATCCGTACAGTGTCCGTACACTTCTGTCAGTCAATTAACCAGTCTGTCCTCTTCACAGAAACATATGTTGACATCAGTGACAAAACATGAATAGTATCCAAATCTGATATCATCCAACACATTATTCATGATCAATCATCTCACGTATGCAAACTCAAGAAAGCACTATATGGGCTCAAACAAGCTCCTCGAGCTTGGTATGAAAGGATAGATCGTTATCTTCTCAAATTAGGATTCTCTCAAAACGATGCAGACCCTAATTTATATTTTTGCAAACTAGATCTTGCAAAGGAATTTGAAATGAAGGACCTAGGACTCCTTCACTACTTCCTTGGCTTAGAAGTGTGGTAACAATCTAATAGAATCATCTTAAATCAAGGTAAATACACAATTGATATATTAAAAAGATTTGGCATGATGGACTGCAAACCTATGTCAACTCCCATGGAAACAAATCTTCTCAAGTTGAGAGAAGCGATGTCTAGTTTAGAATTGGTAGATCCTACTCTTTATAGACAACTTATTGAATCCTTAATGTACTTAATTAACTCTAGACCTGAGATATGTTATGCTGTAAATACTCTAAGTCAATTTATGGTAGAACCAAAACAACTTCATATGAGTGCAGTTCAACACATTTTAAGATATCTTTGAGGAATCTTAGAGTATGGCTTATTATATAAAAATGAGAAATTAGAACTTCATGGCTTCACAAATTTAGATTGGGCCGGATGCTCATCAGATCGTAAGAGTACTTCCGGATGTTGCTTCAGCTTAGGATCAGCTATGATCTCTTGGTTTACAAAGAAACAAAATTCCGTTGCCCAAAGCTCTACTGAAACTGAGTACATTGCTGTCTCCTTAGGAGCTCGAGAAGCAATTTGGTTAAGAAAACTCGTTGTAGGATTATCTAATCAACCCTAGGAACCTACAGTTATTTACTGTGATAATCAAAGTTGTATTAAACTTGCAATTAACCCCGTGTTCCACAACAGATCCAAACATATTGAAATTCCATATCACTATGTTAGACACATGGTAGAAAGGAAAGCTATTAAATTAAAACATGTCTGTATTGAGGAACAAACTGTAGATATTCTAACCAAACCCCTTGCTAAGAACAAAATTGAGCATTTTAGAAATAAACTTGGGATGGTAAAAATATGAGTATTTTGTTATACTAACATATCCATATATTTGTCTTTGTAGGCATTGCATTATTGAGCATTGAGGCTCCTACATATTTGAGCGTTGAGGCTCCTGCATATTTGAGCATTGAGGCTCTTGGACATTTGAGCATTAGAGGATTGAGACTCTGCGATTATGAGATTTATTTTGATCTTCCCTCAAGACCAAGGAGTGTTGATATTTGTGGCCTTTTCGGAAAGATCAAACTAATGACATGTATGCTGAGATGAATAATAAATAATATACTTATTATTTATTATTTATCTTAACACACATCTCATTAACTATTATATTAAACTCTGAATAAAAGATAAGAAATGTCTTCATATTGTCCTAGAGGGACGACTTTAAATTGTCCAAATAGGGGACGACTTGTGTTTAATACCATGCGAAATATGTTTAACCGATTCAGGTCGGCTTTTACCATTGATGTTAAGGTGTATGTTTTCACACATATAAATGTGACTTATGTTGCGAATTATCCAAGATATAGAAGACATAACATGTCAAGGAAATTCACACCATATGCAGATCCGAATTTGATTATTGCAGCAGTCATAAATTGAATAATAGTTATTCATTTCTCATACGCATTAGAAGAAGATATGCAGCTGAAGGTGGAAGTACATTAGGCCCTAATTGAAGAGGAATTATTTGCTACAAATCGGGTATTATCTTCTCCCTTCTTTGTTAATTTTTGTCATTATTATTTTCAGTCTTAAAAGCTATCTATAAATTGTATTTCCTTAAATAAATCTGATTATATTAACATGTATCACTTTTTGATTGCTCAAATGGGCAAGGCGAGAGCATGCGGTGTATAGGACCACATCAACTATCTAGAATGCAACAACTTGAAAGAAAATGCACTTAGCGGTAATGCCAACCAAACTTCATTTCTTTGTTGGAGTGTGCTATGCAAAAACTGAAAAAAAAACACTTCAATGCTTATTTAGTGGAGTGTGCAACTACAATGAGTACATACACCTCTTACCTTTTCAGTGGAGTTTGCAATTACATGGCACAATCACTTCCGCTTACTTAGTGGTGAGTGCAATTACAATAGCCATAGCAATTCCACTTACAGTGGGGTGAGCAAATACAACACTTCCACTTATTCAATTAGATGAGCAATGAATTAAAATGTGAGGAAGAAACCACTAGTGGTGCTACCATCTAGGGCATCACAAAATACTAATGCATTACAAACATCATATAGAAGATTAATTGTTGTCTATTTTGACATAAAGTATTGATCATAAATAAAGATTTTGCAACAATGGAGATATGAACCAAATTGCATAGATTAAAAAAAATACAAAAGCAGGGTGTTGTGTAATGGAATACATAACTAAATGTATTCATGGAATGTTATCACTTAAGGAGAAGGATGACACATAAAATCCACACCATTGCTAACTGAAAAAGGACACAAGGGAACCCAAATAACTGGGGTTAGTATGATTCAATTATAGTAATATGTATGTATGTATGTATGAACATGGATGAGGCCTAAATGTCACAAAGCCAGAATACCCTACAAAGATCTAAACATACATCTCTCGAGAGAGGGATGTGGTGAATCAATTGGGAGATCTGAAATAGCAAAAATGTCATTGCTGACCTCTTGGGGAGAAGAAATGACAAGAATAGGGGAAGTTGAACAAAACTAAAAGAGAAAGATCTGCTAGATGGTTATTTTTTGGGCAAAAAGTTGGAAGAAGGCGTTGCTCAAACTTGTGCTTAACCGGTTGATGAAGAATCTTCAATTGTGGCAGGCTTGAGTGCTTCGGAAGCTCTAAAGGAGTATATGTTGTGGATTTAGATGCGCTGTGAGAGTAGCACTAGACACAATTTTGTGCTCGACATATCTAGAGGCTTTGCAAGAGGTGGAATGTTAGGAAGCTTGGGAATAAGCAGTGAGTCCATCGAAGGAGCAATGAGCACTTGCACCCTTTTAGAACGAGGTTCATCGGGATTACTTAGAATGGCCAAAGGTAAAGCAAAAGATGCAATAGCATTCGACTTAAAAGAAGTAGCAGTAGGAGACTTGGGCTTAACCAAGTCCAGAGATGGTTGCATAGGAGGGGGTTGCTCATCTTCAAACATCAACAAAGCGCCCTGCTTCTGAGCCAATGGACGTCTCTAATGCTTACACTCACGAAAGGATGGTTTCGATGATTATGTGGTTTGGGAACAGATTGTTGAGATGACTTAGGAGCACTCTCTTATACAAATGAAACTGTCTCCATAGCGAAAACCAATGGTTGCATGAACGGAAAAAGATGTGCTTGAGGTTTAGGTTATCTTGTCTATAACATGAGTGCCTTTTCTCTTCTTGTAGGAGGGGAATAGAAAGAACTCTTGGGGGACGAGACATAGACTATGAATGTGAGCACTCAGCCTCAGTAGTCTACTTTCTTTTTCGTAATGAAATGGGATGAGGTACTATAGGGGCCATAGGTGGATGGAATATCAATGGAGCAGATTTTGACAACATTGTGCCTTTCCTTTTCTTGTGATTGGCACAATTGAAGGAATAGGACGCACCATCGAAGGTTGTGAAACCTTAGGGGGTAGGGAGGTCTACGAAAGGGAGCACACCCGATGAGGAAGGCGTAGAGGATGAAGCATGCTTCTGCAATGGATTAGACGAAACAAGAGAGACCAAAGGGGGATAAGTTGAGGGTAAAGATGAAGGCGTTGAGCCACCCAATTTGAATCTATAATAAGCCTTGAAAAGAAAAAATTCCATGAGGCATCAAAGGCCCTATCAGAGTAAGCCAAAAATGGCCAAGAGAGAAGCACCCACAAGATATTAGTGATTATGTCTTGGATAGTATGCACAATATCATTATGAGGGAATTTTAGACATTTGTGGACAATCAAGGCGATCACATTCATGGCAGCTAGCCACCAGATGCCTAGCTTCACTCTGAATACATTGGACTCAAGAATCACCACAACTGTTGCATCTACCATCTTGGGTCCAACCTAGACAAACAAGGTGATAGACTCCATTTGGTGCTAGAGAAAGACCATCGTGAGTATGAATGGTCATAGGAGATGATCATATTTCTCTTTATGTAATCTAGTTATGAATAATATTTCCTCAGTAATGACATTCACCCTACTAGCAGGATAAACCGTAACACTATTAATGACATTGCAGTAGATTTGAGTAGGGATATGGAGAGAAGAATACTCTCCATTGTACGCTAGAGCTGAAAGATATATTTGGTATATGAATATCACAATCTATAAGAGAAATAGGATCAATACTCACCTTGTGAACACACCTACAAGATTGTACAGGGGCATCAGTTGAATCTGATATGAAGTTAGCGGAATGAGATGGAAATGGTGTTGTCGGGATATTTGAATGTACCGGTTATTATATTAATAAAGTATTATGTTAGCCTCGGTCGTTAGTGACCGAGAGGTTAGATAGTTACGTCACGACGTTTCGGTCGTGGCCCTTTGGGTACTTTATATACCCTCTCGGAGGATGGATGGGATATTATTGTATGATCATTATGATGTAAATGTACTTGCCAGTCTGGAATGATTAATGAAAGTATTTAGCATTATTAAGTTACTCGTGACGGTAAACATCTGGCGCTGTTGCCTAGACGTACTCGGGAAGAGAAGTGAGGAAAGGATTTATGCCCAATGTTTTAAATAAAGATAGAAATAAAAAGGCACGAGATGACGAAGGCGAGGCCGCACAGAAGGCTTTGATCTCCGCGTAGCAACGTGAACGTCGGTATAGGCTGAGGCAACTTGCCAAGGACCAGCTTGCCGGAGGGTTGCCCGAAGGGAACCTCGGAAGTGGTACGGAAGGTGCAGAGGCCGACGGGGAAGAGTTCACTTCGCCGGAGCGTCGGAGAGTGCGGAGTAGGGAGGAACTACTCGAGGAAACACGATTGAGACAGGTCTTACTTCAGGAAGAGCGAGACCGGTTTGAAGATTTGACCCGTACACCACGTGCGGAGGACCGAGACCACGAAGGGAACCGTACGGTCGAAGGTGACGGTATTGCTGGAGGTGCCAGTGACAGTACGGCCGAAGGCGCTGCGAACGCACAGGCGAACCCTCTGTTGGAACCAGGAACTCCACACAGTACGATCCCATCAGTCACGCAATTGCCGCAAGGGCAATTGCCACCAAACCACAATACACACAGTACTCAAGGAAGGGCGGGTACAAGTGCTGGCACAGGAGGTGCCGGAGCACTGAATCCCCCGTGGACAACCATGGCGGCAAGTAAACAAAAATTACCCAAGTTCACGGGCCAAACAAAGGAGGATCCGGTTCGGCATTGTCGAACCTGTGAGACCATATGGGCTGCCAATGG
>MU228359.1:5812474-5833237 GCA_018584345.1 Thuja plicata | reverse complement strand
TCGTGGCCCTTCGGGTACTTTATATACCCTCTCGGAGGATGGATGGGATATTATTGTATGATCATTATGATGTAAATGTACTTGCCAGTCTGGAATGATTAATGAAAGTATTTAGCATTATTAAGTTTCCTGTGACGGTAAACAAATGGATCTGTGTAAATTTGTAGTTGTTGATTTGGTTTCATAATGGATTTATTTGTATTTTATTACTTATCATCTATTCAAATGTTATCGTTGTTGATGTGGTCTTGGACAATGTGTCAAAGATGCACTTCTTGTTTGTTATCATGCCCAGGGACACAATGATATTGATAGAAGGCTTGTGCATCATACTATGTTGGGTATGGTTTGTTCGAGGGTAGTGGTTTAACATGTCAAAGGTTAAATAAGTTATCCTTCAACAATCTTTGTAAAATACTATAATAGCCATCATACAACAATCTTTGTAAAGTTTTTGTTTCTCTAAGATTGCCCCACGAATATCTTAGGAGCTTGTGGGATAGTAATTACATTGGTCTGACTGAAAGGCTTGTTTTTTCTATAACTCCCAGATGCATATGCTACACCCTAAATATTAGATTGAAACATGAGGAGTTGCCCCCATACTGAATCAAGGTCTACTGATAGTCACACAATGCTGTATACAGTTGCGCAAAAGAATTGTACTTCATTAGATTAATTTTCTCACTTAGTGTTGGCTTTAAATTCCCGATGAACACACATTGGACATCGGAATTGGGGAGCATGTAAGGGATTTGTGAGAATAAAGATTGATATCTAAAGATGAAATGAATGACTTTTTCTTTCATTTTACTTCTTACAATAAACCAAATCATTGAAGGTCAATTGAGTCCAATGTCAGCTTGAAATCGCTTTAAGAATTGATTCATTAATTGTTCAAAGGAAAATATAGATTGTTTGAAAGTGAGGAAAACCAATCCAATGTGGTGTCCATAAGAGACCACAGGAAAAGCTTTGCTAATAAAGCATCTTGAAAAAGCAAATCATTGCACAAGGCAGTGAAAGTTAGTGTAACCCGGGGACGCGTACCCGGCCCAAAATCCTGGAGTATCGGGTACCGGGACGTCCCCGAGACAGGTACTCCGTGTACTGGAGTACCGCCACTGCCGCCCAAGCACTGCCGTACCGCCACTGTACCGCCGCTGCACCCGTTGGGTACTTCGGTACTGCGGTACCATACTTTGGTACTCCGGGATGGTACTTTGGTACTCTGGGACGTGACGGGGTATGACCGGCGGCAGACTTCAAAAAGTGACTTTTAAAAAAGTTTTTTAATACTTTTTTTTTCTAATTGGTTCCTATGAGATTTTGTGGCCACACAAGTCTGAAGATTATATAGTTAGTGCCATTTCTGCCTGTACACATCAACATCCATTTATAACAGTCTGAAAACACCTGAGACCAAGCCATACAAGGTAAGGAGGGCTGCAGGGCTGCCATACAGGTCTATAGCAGTTCTAAGTGTGTCATACATGTTATGAGGAGGTTGTATGAGGTCTGGAACTGAGTTCTGGGAAGTGTATCAGGTCTGAAACTGAGTTCTGGGAAGTGTATCAGATCTGAAACTGAGTTCTGTGCAGCATATCAGGTATGAAACTGAGTTCTGGGCAGTGCTTTTGGTAGGCCTTTCCGTTGTTATCGTTGTTTGGACAGAAATAGGCAATGAAAATGTAATGTTGATTGAGAATTTAAGAAATTCAATGTAATGGTATTGTCATCAGCATTAGAATATAAAGTAAATCTGATTATTATTACTATCATAGACTTAGTCAATGCAATATAGTGTTGTTCTTCATTTTGGTTGATTTGGTATCAAATTGCAAACTCCAAACTTTAAACAAAGGAAGAGTGAAACAACCATTTACATTTCCAAACTAAGAATAAATCAGTTAACTCAGAAATCAGGTTGCAAGCAAACTGTTTGACAAAATTACAGGGAGTGGAAAGGTAAAAAGTTGGTCTAGAATAGGGGGTGTTCTTACATCCACCGTTGTTTTCCACACTATGTTGAGATTCATGACTATTGCTATGACTGCATTTGTCGTCCCCTCCAATTCATTTTGGTTTGTCAATTATATTGAAACACCCCTAGCCCCTCCCCCCCCTTGTCCCCCTGCCGCTGTACCCCCGCCGTACCGAAATTGAGGCCCTTTTTTTTCTCATACCCGAAACTCGTCCCGACGTCCCCCCATCCCGATGTACCCTTGCACTGGGGTAACACTGGTGAAAGTAGAAACATGAGTTTGCAGGTCTCCTTTATCACTATACATTTCAAACCTTTGTACCTCAAACCCTTGCGCCAAGTGTGTGTTTAGAATATTTAGAGCAAGAGGATTGCAATGGTAGTAGGGGTTTGTCAAAGGTTGAGAATTGGTGATGGTTAGATTAGCAAGCTAGGATTGCATCTGACCGATGTTTTGTAAAAGCATGTTACACATAGGGTTCAACAGAGCTGTGGAAGTTTGCATAGTATTGATTGCTATGGTTGAGACTTGTGGGCTTGTTGTGACAACAAAAATAACAGGTTGTGAGAAAAAAGGCTGTGAGCTAAGCACGCTGATAACCAAGCAAAGTCTGATAGGTATTGAAGCTTTGGCAGTAGAAGAAGCAGTAAATCCACTAGGAGCAGTAGAAGCCACAATTGAAACCACCGATGAGCCACTCACTGTGTGGATAGAAGTCCCTAGAATTGGCATAGTAAGTTGCATGTCTGTAATGTCCCCAATTCAGGACCTACAAAGCAATATGCAATTTAATAAGTTTTACTTAAATATTGAAACTTATTCAAATAAACCTCCACCGTTTATGGGCAAGCATTGGAAGCAAGGCATAGAGTCACATAATCAAGTGCAACCAAGACATATTAACAGCCACGTAAGCAATGATCTAGCGACTCCAAAACCACACGTAGATGGAAAACAACTTCTTCTAGAAGATTCTATTGAATCCTTATCAATACACAATGACAAAGATATCTTTGGATAGGTGACATAGAGTTGATGCTAAATCAGGAACAATGACTAACGACGGCTCATCTACTAATGTAAAGAGATCATTAACTAGTCAACAAAGACTATTGGGTGGCGGAAATAATAAAGATGCAATATAATTTAGAGATATCGAATCTATTTACCAAGGCATCGATTATATGCAAAGAGGTGACGACAACTATCACCGTCAAATACAGACCATAGACCTTAGCAATTAGCAGATGCAATCAGTGAAGAATAACGACTATAAACTCGACTAATTAATGATTACTCAATTCTCTCCACAAGATGAATTGAGATATGAAGAGAACTCAAAAGAATACAAGAGCCAATGTTATTTAGTGATTTACAAATTAGACAATCGATATTAATCTGCATTGAGATATGTTGACCATCATTTATCAAACCAATAACTAATTGGTATGATAATATCCTAATTAAAGTTTGTCTGAGACATCATTTAAGGAGAAACAAGGCTGATCGATTAGTATTATGAAAGAGTGCGAATATAGAGAAGGGTTGAGGTGAAGAGACAAGGACGTGTCACTTGGGAAGCATCACTTCATCGGACCAAGTATAAAAGGGGAATCAATTCCTCTCATTTAAGCATCATTGAATACTTTTCTTTTTACTTATTTATTCATATTGGATCTGCTCTATTTAAAGCGAATTGCCATTGGCATTATTGGTGCATGGGTATAGTGCAGATCAGAGATGACATCTAAGGATTGCAGAGATAAAGGAATATACATCAGACATGACATCCATTATTGAGTGCAAGCATCTCATTGATAATCAGAAATAGCGCATATCGCTTCAAGCAATAGTATCTAAGCTGCATATTAAAATTGTCATATCAGATATCGCAGCCATTGCTGAAAGCAATCTAATTGAGTGTTGCATAAATATCCAATCAGATATCGCAGCCATTGCTTAAGCAATATAATCGATTGCATAAGATTATCGACTATATCAGATACATCCTCACATTCTTATCACTATAAATGATAAGCCATATTCATAAGCATATAATACTTGTATATCAGATATTGCCATTATTTCAATGTGCATATATTATTTGTCATATCAGAAATAGCAGTTGATCTTAGATTTAACTTCCATTTCTTACTTGCATTCAATTGGCATAGTAGAAAGGGAAATTGTGGTAGTCGTCCCTATTTCCTAACATAGTAAAAAGGGGGACATAACAATTGGTATCGGAGCTAACAAATCTGCCAGCCAGTGGGGAAACATCTTTCAGACTAACAATTGAAAAATTGGTGTTGAGTTGATATAACAAGAAGCTTTGAAAGTATGGACACATGAATCAATTCATGGAAGGTCAAGGGAGCACCCAAGCAAAAATGAATCAATTGTTGAGCAGGCTAACACCAATATACAAGAATAGCAACAAGGGAGGTAATAGAAATCAATTCATTCAAACTCGTACAGCAAATTCAAAGCCAGTACACCGACATTCCCATTTAAAGTGGAAAGGCGAGAAAATAGTGAGCCAACATCAATGGATCTACATGAACAAATTAGACAAGATTGGGTGAAAGGTGGATTACATCTTGACACGATCCTAGAAGTTTACATAGAGCTGAGGGTTAAGTATTCACCTAAGGAGCGAACAAGTCATCACTTGGACTTGAAAAGGGAAAGTGGAAGGCATGAACACTTTAAGGAACATAAGATAAATGATTGCAACACAACAATTGCATCAAGAGTTTCACACAACCACTCCTCATGACAATTTTTATCGGAGGAAGTTGAAGTGATCATGCTGAAGGAACATAAGATAAATGATTGCAACACAACAATTCCATCAAGAGTCTCACACAACCACTCCTCACAAATAATATTATTGGAGGAATTGGAAGTGATTACGCTGAAGGAAGAAAGTGCCA
Source organism: Thuja plicata (assembly GCA_018584345.1). Classification (NCBI taxonomy): domain Eukaryota; kingdom Viridiplantae; phylum Streptophyta; class Pinopsida; order Cupressales; family Cupressaceae; genus Thuja; species Thuja plicata. Next base: position 5,828,316 of record MU228359.1, on the reverse strand, counting down.
TTGCTGGAAATGAAACCGTAGGAAAGGTCAATGCAAGAGATGATCAAGCACCTCAAGGACATTTCAAGAAGTGACAAGTGCAAGGAAAGAAAAAAGCGGCTATTGAATCCTCATGTATCACAAATGAGTTGAGTACATGGATCCATAAGGATGGTGAGGGTGATCTCACGTCATTACAAGGATCGTGCACAAGGAATGACAAAATAGAGGTTAAATCTTGGAACCATAATTTAATTTTTGTGGAATTGATTGAATATAAAATTGTTAATCTAAACTCTCTTTCGCCTTTTGAAGAAGACTTATCACCATAGATGTAGATGAGAGGAGTAATGCTTCTAGTGCAAGAGAATCCAGAGACACTACTTGTATCCAGTGTAATCATCTTGAGATGGATGAACAAGAAATTGTAACATCAAAAGTTTGGGGAGATAATATACAAAAGCTAGTGGGCAAGGACAATTAATACAAGCAAACATATAATCGTGTCACGAGATTAGAAGATAGAGAAATGTTGGAAGGAAAAAAGTTTGAGTTTAGAAGCAAAGACAATCTTCAACTTATTCATAATCATTTGTTTGAAGTTGAAATGAACAAATTTATGAGAACCCATTCTTTGAGGTAAATGAAAGAACTAATTGGAAATAACACAAAGGCAAAGATGAAAGTAATTTTGGGATCTTGGTGCATTGTTAATCAAGAAAACTTTAAGATCCGTTCAGAACAATTTGACAAGCCCTCATAAGGCCACCACTGCATGTTCTCCATTCAATCTACTAAAGGATGAAATTCAACAGAGAATTCCTTCTATAGAGCAAAGATTGATAAGTGAATGTTTGCGTTGGATAGCAAGGAGAAGTGACACTCCCCCAATATATCATATGGAAGATCAATTGGACTCGATAACATCTTTAAATCCATGGAAGTCAATAGTTTCTACCTCTATCACAACGAATAGTAACATCTACCAACTTTCTAAGTTATTTATGACCATGATAAGTTGGAACCATTAGAGTTATCCTCTTGAATTCTTGAGGAAAGATGTTAAGAGTTTGATTCTATGGTGAACAATGTTCTTTAATCATCAATGAAGATAGAGTCCATGCCGCATTGGATGACTCACCTTAAGGATAAGTATTACAATATTATTGTTTTGGATTATCAACCTAACTGCACAATGAGCTCAATGGCATCAACATGAAGCAATGTATATATGTTGAATCATTCCACATATCTATTTGGGATCCAGGAATCTTCATGACAATATAAGAATGCTTGTGGGCAAGCATTTTCCAAGAAGGGGAGATTGTAATGTTCCCAATTCGGGATTTACAAAGAGATATACGATTTAATAAGTTTTAATTAAAGATTGAAACTTGTTCAACTAAACCTCCATCATTTATGGGCATGCATTGGAAGGAAGGCACAAAGTCACATAAACAAGTGCAACCAAGACATATTAACAGCCATGTAAGCAATGATATGATGACTCCAAAACCACACAGATGGAAAACATCAACTTCTGGAAGATATTATTGACTCCTTATCCATACATGATGACAAAGATATCTTTCAATAGGTGACAGAGTTGATGCTAAATCAGAAACAATGACTAATGGCGACTCATCTACAAATGTAAAGAGATCATTAACTAGTTGACAAAGACTATTGGGTGGCAGCAACAGTAAAGATGCGATATAATTTACAGATATCAAATCTATTTACCAAGGCATCAATTATATGCAAAGAGGTGGCGGCAACTATCACCATCAAATCCAGACCATAGGCCTTAGCCATTAGCAGGTGCAATCAATGAAGGATAATGACTATTAAGTCGAGTATTTATCGATTAGTCAAGTCTCTCCGCAAGAGGAATAGATATATGAAGAGAACTCAAAAGAATACAAGAGCCAATGTTATTAATTGCTTTACAAATTAGACAATTGGTATTAATCTGCATTGAGATATGATGACCATCATTTATCAAACCAATAACTAACTGACACGATAATATACTAATTAAAGTTCGTCTGAGACATCATTTAAGGAGAAACAAGGCTGATCGATTAGTATTATGAAAGAGTGCAAATATAGAGAAGGGTTGTGGTGAAGAGACAAGGACGCATCACTTCATCAGACCAAGTACAAAAGGGGAATCAATTCCTCTCATTTAAGCATCATTGAATACTTTTCTTTTTACTTATTTATCCATATTGGATCTGTTATGTTTAGAGTGAATTGCCATTGGCATTATTGGTGCAGGCATATAGTGCAGATCAGAGACGACATCTAAGGATTGCAGAGATAAAGGAATATACATCAGACACAGCATCTATTATTGAGTGCAAGAATCTCATTGATATTCAGAAATTGCACATATTGCTTCTAGCGATAGTATCTAAGTTACATTTTAAAATTGTCATCGCAGATATTGTAGTCACTGCTAAAAGCAATCTAATTGAGTGTTGCATAAATAAATATCCAATCAGATATTGCAGCCATTGCTAATAGCAATATAATCGTTTGCATAAGATTATCGACTATATCAAATACTCACATTCTTCTCACTATAAGTGATAACCATATTCATAAGCATATAATACTTGTATATCAGATATTGCCATTATTTCAATTTGCATATATTATTCGTCATATCAGAAATAACAGTTGATCTTAGATTTAACTTCCATTACTTGCTTTAATTGCATTCAATTGGCATAGTAGAAAGGGAAGTTGAGGTAATTGTCCCTATTTCCTAACATAGTAAAAAAGGGGACATTATAGTGTCTTTGACACTTGATTGCGAGTCATCTACTTGTCCTAGAAGAGATGAATAGGAGGGAACATGACTTGCAACTACATGGACCAATGTTTGGGAAAATTGAGCCCCCTGGGATCTTGAGCCAACATATTCCTCAAGTTCTCTACAATAGGAGCTGCTTGAGAGTAAGAATCATTGGTTAAAGCATCCTGATATCCCTTAAGATTCTCCTTGAGATTTTGAATAGTCTCAAAAGAGACACTAAGATCAGCATCATGATCTGTGAGAGGAGGGGATTCGGCGTAGAAGGATTAGAACCTAGATATAGTGGAAGTATTCAAATGACCAACATTAAATATACCTCTGAAAGATGAAACAAGGTAGATTGCAGTTTTGATGACACTTTAATGCTGTTGTCCAACTGTCATAACAAAACTGAACACACTGAAAGCACATCGAAAATCTCTGATTATTGAAATTTGACCAAGTTTAAAAAATTATAGGATTCTCCAAAACTAGAATGTGTGTTGTAACTCCTAAAGATTCGAAACCCATCTCAAACATCTTGAAACTATATACATGATATATAACTTAAAGCATAATACTTGAATGTTTAATTCATGTATGGCTTGCCAATATGACGCGGCCCCTTAAACATCATGTCAACACCACAAGTCCAACTCAAAATGGTTGGGACTATCCTCCAAGAAGCTAGGCACCACCAAACAACTTGAAAAAACTCAAAAAAAGGAGAACTTTAGCAAAGGAACCCACATGCCTCTCTCATAGGCATAGTCTAGCATATGGTATGGCCCACACACAACTCTAATTTGCGCTTCTAAGACTATACAACCTACATAAATATCATTAACAACATCCAAGTAGAGGGAGAAATGAAGTAAAATGCACAACCATGAAACTTCCAAAATGAAATAGCCTGCAAGCAAGATGTATGATTTGCAATAGATCTCCACACTTACCCAACAACACTTCAAAGCATAAACAATATCAACAATCCCCAAATATGAAATCAAACTATGTTTACCCGCTGGGGTAACCTAGTTTACTGATGCATAGACGTTACACGGAAATACAAATATAGAATAACAGAGTCTTTATTAATCATTCGTAACTTCAGTACATTTACAATAGTCTCTATCAACATATCTCCGAAGAGAAAGTACATCGCTTATATAAAACCCGAAGGGGTGTGACCAACCGTCACCACCGATTCCCAACCGCCGTCCAGTAGTAACTAAGTACCGTCGGCTACACATAATATAACTAACATGGCATAAAGTAAGTACTATGGCTAACATCATCCCCCCTAAAGAAAAGTCGTCTCCGGACGACAACAAAATATCGAGAATAGAACAAGATAGGAATGATGAACCACGTACAAGAACCAAAACATGCTGCTCAGTCTCAGCCTCTAACAAGTGTTGCCTCCATAGCCAATCTGTCCTCAATAGCCATGTTGCGTTCTCCACACCCAACTACTGGGTACACTGAGCCAAGTCTTGCTCTACTGCCTCCAAACCTGGTGGTCAGCTCCTCCGAGCTCTCTATGCCTCCACCACGGCAACCTCATGTCCAGCCAAGACATATTCCTCAAAGCGTAGTACCCTGCTACCTCTCTCGCCACCACTTGCGCGCGGACAATCCATGCCTGCAGCATCTCTGGGTCTCAACTGTTCAAAGTTGTGTGTTCTCAACCTCCAAATCCATCTCCCTCGGCTTCAAACTTCTTTCTCACTGAGTGGAACAAACCCAACGCTTACCCTGACGGCGTGGGTACCCCAAACTCTATGTTGTAGTGTGCCTCAAAAATAAAATGGGGGTCTAGGGACAACGCCCCCAGTGGGTTCGAGGCGCAGCGTTGGGTTTGTACGAAAAAGAGCATCAGAAGGTCATACAAGCGAATGACCGTACGACAGGATACAAGGGAAATGCAATACCGGATGGTCTCAAGGAGAACATGCATCACCGTACGGCTGTACGGAATAAAATAAACAAGAGGGAGGTTATTACGACAAATCTACAGGCGTCTTGGAGAAGAAGTCGAGGAAGAATTCCGCATTCCGTACACCATACGGTGTTGTAGTTATGGCATCACATTCTCTATTAACAAAAAAAAGATTTGTATTTTGCTGGATAAATTGGAAAACATTTGCATGCAAAATTATTTGTTAAATTTCTGCGTTAAATTTTGGGGAAAATATCCATTGGGGATATTACAATTTCTTCCAGTTTCACGTTCTCTCTTGCAAGCAATAAGTTCTCTTCCTCAAGTCCTTGAACGAACACAAGATCACTTGCTTCCTTAGGTTCATCGGATATATATATATACACAAGTCGAGCTAAGCCAAACCTGCAGGCATCCACCCGCTTCGAAAGCAGGCTGTGCCTTAAAAGTGCATTGAAACAGAGTCGTCTTTCTTGCCTCTCGATTGTTGCAGCACGATGCAAGCCGATGATTCCAACTACCTTCCTCCCACCCTGCTGCCCCAATCTATAGCCGGGTAGGAGGGAATCATACTTCATCATATGTTTATTCTTCACTTTAGTTGCTACAAGTCCTCTTTCCTACTCTTTTTTTTCATGCCTTCCTCAATCTTGCTCTTTTCTTTTTCTATGCCACATGCTTGTGTAATGGTTTGGTCACCAGCTTATGTATGCAAACTAGGAACAACGCCTATTCCCACTTGATTACATTAACGAGAGTGGATCCACTTGGTTCAACCTCAAATCTGATTGAAAAGGATTGGGCACAAGGTGGATCCAGCAGTGATTGTTTGAGTTGAAAATGACTAATGGAAAGATGTACGTTGAATGCTAGATCTAGGGATAAGGATGAGAAATTGAGAGTATTTAAGATGCGCAGGGAATTTCAGAATAAATATGCAGACTAGGGTTACAGATCTAGAAAGAGGGGACATGGAGGAAGCTGTGTCTGAAATTTAGGTTGAAATCAGAAGGTCAATGCCGGTTGGGGCGAGTTTGACTTAGGAATGCCAAATGTGGATGAAAATTGCATTTTTGGGATCATGTTACTGCTCAAAATCTTCCCCGAAAAAATGTTGGACATTGACGAGTAGAGCAACGTTGACCTTGTTTTATAAGATGTTTGAAAGGTCAGGCCGTAGGCCTCTGTTTGCTCTTACAAATTCTAGATCTATGTTTTCTAATCTTGCCACTTGCACATACAAAGGAGAGAAAAGGTTGTGTTGATGGGAATTTGCCTAGGTCAAACCCTAGTTTCGGATTAGCCTTGAAATTGAAAAGTAATTGAATTGAAATGGAAGCTCTGAAGTAGAATACCGAATCTTATACCTTAGCCTTGTTGATGCAATGCTCGTTGAATGTGATCACAAGTGTTGATACAATGACATAACATAGAGGAGGTCAATCATGAAAACATGCTTGCATTAAGATTGTTGTAACTTGCTACCCCACAATGCTTCGATCTGAAAAAGGCTTGAAGAATATGGTGGAATGGAATGTCGCCTTTATATGTGTAGATGCTTGATGTGTCTTGGATGTTCATGATGTGAAAATAAATTGAGAGAATGCTCTGACATAGAGTTCTCAAGGTATTTCATGAATTAGGTCGACGTTTAACGGTCATATTTAGGTACCAGGATTGAGAAACAAATGGTGGGAACATGATACCGACATATTCAACTTTGGGCTTGAGTTGGTGGGTTAATGGCACCCAAGCGCCATTGACCTACCAAAATAGGGCAAATCAATGGGAAAGTAGTGCACTCAATACGAGACAACAATTTGGATCACCATGCCAAGATATGACATTAGTTTTTTAGTTTTTTGGGCAGAAATAGGCTTGGATAAGAGCTAGGAAACCACACACTAAGGCAGAAGTTTTCTTGGTCGCAAGGAGACCATCATATATCTCAAATGACACCAAATTAGTTATGCTATTGGTATCCATCATCATCTTTCAACATTTTTCCCCTGACTTGCTAACAGTTTGAAAATACATTACACTCCTAGATAGGTTCTTGTTTCTCTTTTTGCGGCTTCAAAAATTCTTTCTTCATCACCAAACATTTTCCTGGCTTCCAAGACATTCTGTCAAACAATTTTAACACATCTGAAACTTGTATACACGTCTTTGCAATTCGCACAAAATGCATAAACAACTTTTTGCGGCTTTACCACTTCACCCCTCTCCACTATCCAACTATAGGTCCTAGTGCAAGACTGCCTCACATTTGACGCTTGGTTTGCTCAAGAACTCCTCTAATACCACTAGACAGAGAGGAATTCACTCTGTTTTGCAAACATTGCGCACTACTCATTTTGGGGCAAATAAACAAATGCAAAAGACTCTTTCCTCAAAATAGCTCAAATCACAACGCAACAAAAACAACTTTATTCAATCAAATTGTAAAACAACATTCATGTTACATCAACTGATAGTGACCTCCCATCTGCAATCTTAATAGCAGTTGAGAACAATAATCATAGAATCTCCATGAACTAATATTTTGTTGATGAATAAGAATCTATCCTTGTCGACAGGCTTGCTGCCTTTACCCACTCTTTTCTTTGGATAGCATGGTCTTTCTTTATTCTGGCGCAACCTCCTCTTAGCCAATTCAAATCTACTTTTAGAGGCTCTCTTCTCTGCTACTCCTCTATCTCTACAACTTCCACGCCTCTGTTAGATGTCTTACTGTGGATATATTATTCTATGCAGTATAACAGTAATGTAGCAATGCAAGATTACATATCACCAATAACATGACAAAGCACTCAGAAGGATAACACGATAACTTTAGACACAAATGACAGAAAGATATGCTTTATTCCCATGTAATGTCATAATATCCATTCTCGGTGCCAACAAGCTACATATAAAGTGGCCGACGGTTGGTTGAGTGAATCAACCGTCGCCAACCTCCTACAACTACCTGAGGACCAACTGCCATTACATTGCCGATACAAAACATAACATAATTATTAATAACAAACTACGTCTAACATCAGCCCCCCAAAAAGAAGTCGTCTTCCAGACGACTAAAAATCCAAATGGCTGATGTAGACACACAAGAAATCTACTGGAGAGAGGGATGAGAGGACGTCCCTGGAGTGATAGAGGACGTCGGTCATGCCAGTTGCTGTCGAAGAAGTCTTACTACTGTGGGCGCCAACTGTTCCTCCTTCCCAGCCTGAACTGGTTTCTCCTGGGCTAAGTCCTCTAGCTCTCCCAATAGCTGCTGCAGGGCTATCTCACGCCCCAGTGCTAGTGCATGCTCCTCCTTAGGTCTCCGTGCAAACCAAGTCACCTGTTGTAGCTGAAGGAAGGTATCTTGGAAAGTCCTCTCTATGCTGTAGAGAATAACCATAATCTCTGTCTGACCTGCTGGAATGTGAAGCCTACCCCATGCCTCCAACATCTCTGTAGTTTCTGTTTGTGGCCATCCCTTAACAAAAAAGCATATCGTGAATTCCTTGTAACATTCTTCCTTCATAAATCTCAAAAGCCTCTCTGTTGACTGTACCACTACTGTGTCTTGCCCAACGTCTACTTCCTCGATAGCTTCTCCCATCCTAGCCATGAAGCGAGCCATCTCCTCCATTTGGAGGCCAAATTTCTGAATAGTGCTCGTGGGGTCCCGAGGATCTAGTGTAATCCATCGTAGCACAATGTCTTGCTCTCCCACTTCCTCCCTTTCTTGGAGTGCTTCTGGGGCTCCCGAGATTTCCATCACTTCTACTTGGTACTCTTGTGCCTCTTCTGGCCTCCCATTAGTGGTCTCTGTTTCTATTACCATACGTCCCCCCCTCTTGCACTGGCTCAGGTGCCTCTATAGGTGGCTCCACTGGTACTCCAAGTAGTTGTAGCTCGTTATCTATGGAAGCGTGTATGTCTCCCTCCTCGTCCACTAGCGGTGTCTGTTCCCCTACTATTGCACCCTTGGTAGTGTAGGGTGTGGTTCTGGTGCCTGTTCCTCCTACAGGGTCAAGGAACAGTGCCCCAACGGGGTCAAGGGGCAGCGCCGCTTGCGGGGTCCGGGGCACCTTCAAAACCATACAAAACTCCACGGTGCACCCCATTTTCTTGATTTTTTTGGATGTTTAAAACAATGCTGATGAAGCCAAAAAATAGAGTATTTGGCCAATTTCTGCAACATTGAAAAGTTTGATATTTAAACTCGAATCCTCTTTGTGTCTGTACGTAGCCCATGAATGGTACAGGTGACAACCTTCCTTTGCTCGGCCGTACGGATGGCCCACAATGGAACCCCTCTGTGTTGTACAGTCGTACGACGAATGTCTCTCTCTTCAGCATATGGACGCCGTACGGCTTGTACGTGCGCATGATTTCCTCTGCACCGTACAATCCACTTCCTTTCTCTGCATCGTACGACCCACTTCCTTTCTCTGCACCGTATGACCCACTTCCTTTCCATGCAACGTACAATCCAGGCCCACTACTTTCTTTCCTTGTGGCGTACGGCCTGTACGACTGTTCGTACGACCCCAGTTGTCGATGTTGTTGCCGTACGGTTCGTACGGTTGCTCAACCCTCTCACTCGTACGGCTCAACAACTTCCCCAATCCTTTGTTGTCCTTCTGTGCAGTTGCCTTCGTTTTTCTCGAACTCTTCTTCACTGCTGGCCTTCTCTCGTCAAATTGAATTCCTCTTACCAGCGTGGTCGATCCTTTAATTTTTTCCTGCTTTTGAGATCCTTGGCCTCCTCTGATCTTGGTACTTTTACCTATAAGCTTTTGAGGGTGTTTGTTTCTTTTTATCCTTGTTTTTGGCCCCTTTACCATCTTGTCTCTTTCAAATCGGAGGACGGGGTTATCATCCACCCTCGCTGCGCCTTCCTTATAATGAGCGTACTTCGGGGGGTAGGTATCTTTTTCTTCTGCTTCAATTTCGAGAATCTCCAGTACATTAAAATTTGGGTGGAAGATTTCATAATCCTTTATTTGCCAGTGAAATAACCCGTTGAGGGAACTGGTCTTGTCCTTAGAGCAATTTCCTAGCCTCAGAACCCCTTCCTCATCAGGTTTCATCCCATCGTCTTTATGGCGTTCGTCCCCTGATTCCGAGTCGGATGCCAATTCTTGGCTCACCGTCTGAGTGCGCAGACCAATGATATATTTCTTTTCGTCACTCTCAATAGAGTGTGTTCTTTTTCCAATTATGGTTAGCCTTTGTTGTGATGAGCCATCCTCTGCCTAGGAGGGCATCATACCCCTTTTTCTCTAGAGCAATGACCACGAAGTCAAGAAAAAATTGTTGACTTCCAATGTCCACCTTCTGTCCCATTAGCATTCTTATCAGTTTAATGCCATGTTGGTCTGCTCCTACCAGATGGAATCTCGGAGGCCAAGAGTTGGTTTGCACATAACCTTCCATGTCTCTTCCGGTAGCACGTTCACTTCGGACCCCCATCCACGATGATGTTTGTGAGTTATATCCCATGATTTCCATTTCCACTACCGCAGGCATCCTGCCAACCACTACCACGAACAACATAGGGTCAATGGTATTGGAGGGTTTATCTTCAACCATATTGTCTTCCTTCTTGCCTTCTGGCATTCCTTCATTGCAGGGAGGTTTGTCTCATGCCTCCTTGCTGGCTACCTTGGTGATGGCTACCTTCAATTGTGGTAATGTTTCTAGTAGGTCCGCCACCTATACCGGTACGGTGGCTTGCAAGATTTGCTCTATGATATTTGCCTCCGATGTTGACCATACAGAGGTACTCATACTTCTATGTGAGAGTTGGCGCTCTTCTTCCATCGCCCGTTCCACATCCACTCTTGCTTCCTTCAACCTCTCCTCCGTATTGGCATCTGAGTACGTGAGTTTTCTTGTTTGCGATCTGGTGATGGCCAGGATGTCCCCCTCAGGGTGTGTGACTTCTATCATGTTTATCCCCTTTTGTCTTGGGCAATCAACATCCTCATGGTCGCCTAGTCCACACCATTTACATAGCATGCCTCCACCTTGTCCACCGCTCTGATAGTCACGCGCGAAGTGACCCCACTCGTTACACCTCCGACACTGTATCATTGTCTGCCCCCTTGCGTCATACTGAATGCAGCTTCGCGGTGTATTGTTGTTGTTATTGTTAATGCTTCCTCGCCGATTGTTGCGGTAACCATCTAGTGAGGCATCTGTATTTGTGTTTCTTGGAGGTGTGGTAGGCAGAGTTGCTTGCTCCCCTTGGGTAAAGAGCACTTGAGCGCTCCTTGCCTTTAGATTGTACGGGCACTCCTTGATGCAGTGCCCTAGTACCTGACATATGTCACAAAATGCCTTATTTGGACAATTGGTTTTGGTATGGTCTTCCATTTTACATTCCGTACTCCATTTTTCTTTGCCTTCCTTCGTGGTCTCTTTTTCTACTTGCATTTCTTCCATCATCCGCGTCATATCTTTACTGTCATCGTCATTGAGTTTTTTCTTCCCTCTAGAAGTCTTACTTTCACTCTCAATATCGATCGCTTGATTGTAAGCCTCTATATAGTGGGAAGGGGTACCACTTTAATTTTCTTTCGAAGGGACGGAGTCAATCCCTCGATGAACCATCTCTTCTTCAAGCCATCTGTGGGCTGGTTTTCTATTTTTCCAATGAGTTCCTTCAGCCTTCGGTGGTAGGCACGTACGGTTTCATTTTTTCCTTACCCTGTATTGTAAATTTCTGCTACTACTTCATCATCATCCCGAAGTAATCTGAACTCTTCTTGGAACTCCTCTTGTAGATCCTTCCAAGATGTCCTTCTGGCAGTGCGCAAGTCCGTGTACCAATCAATTGCAACCCCTCGCAAGGTAGCAGGAAAAGCCTTCAACCAGTAGTCCTGATCGTCTTGGCCATTTGCTCCCCATATGGTGACACATGTTTTATAGTGGCGTGTCGGGTCTTCGGATCCATCCACACTGAATCTCAGGAGTTTCCGTTTCTCCGGGGGATTTTCCATTTGCCATGTACGGTAGGCACCCTGCACGTTATTAGACGTCGGTGGGTTGGTTCCTCCTTTGCATCCCTGTGTGTCTTCTGCACCTCTAGCTACGTGCGAGTCTTCTACCCCTCCGCCTTTGTCGTTCACGTCTTGTTGCCTCCTTCATAGTGGTACCAGTACTCTCTTCTCCCTGGAGTATCTGGTTCTGTTCTCCCTATTCTTGATCCCTCCGAGATAACGAGATTGCCGATGCCCTGCAAGGTATTCTAAAAAAAATCTGTTACCTCTTCTTCGAGATTTCCGTCTTGGCTATTGTCCTCTTCGAAATGTACAGATGGTTTGGTTGGTACCGAGTCACCACCTTCCCAACTGTCGGTGTCAGATCCTTCGTGCGCCTAGGAATTGTTCGGGAATGGTAATTCTCTTGTGATCTCTTCCCACTCCTGTCTTGACGGTTGTATTCTACCACCTTGTGCCCACGGTCGGGGACCAACAAACCCTTTCACTAGTTGTTGTAGCCGTTGGCCTCTCTCGGTTTTTCCTTGGATACGTAGAGACCTTCGTACGATAGTTTCAGCTTCCTTCTCTCCTTCTGTCTTTGCCTTCGCGCGTTGCCTTCTGTCCTTGTCTGGTAGGTCGGGCATTAATTGTCGGAGTTACTTATGCCTGCTAGTATCTCGTGGTTCCTCCTCCCTCTTGTTTCTCTCTTCGTAGCGTTGCAATATTTGTTGTCTTCGCTGCTCCCTTTCTTGTACCTCACGTTGATCTTGGAGTTCCAACAATGCTCGAGCCAACAATCTCGGAAGGCTACCTAGAAGATCGTACACGGGACTGCTCACCGTGAGTTCAGCGTGTACCATACCAGCCGAGATCGCTCTATCCTAAGCCTCCCGCTGTACGTACTTGTCAACCGAAACGTCCCGTGCGTGAACCAGGTCCTGTGTCAACTGATCGTCACTTGTTACTTCCTCTTCTTCAACATCACTATCAGTTATGAGCACTTGCTATTGGAATGGTCGACCCATCACTCCGCCATCATGCCTTTAATTTTTTGTGATTTCCAGGCTCAAACAGGCTACGACGCCAAAATGTTAGATGTCTTACTGTGGATATATTATTATATGCAGTATAACAGTAATGTAGCAATGCAAGATTACATATCACCAATAACATGTCAAAGCACTCAGAAGGATAACATGATAACTTTAGACACAAATGGTAGAAAGATATGCTTTATTCCCATGTAATGTCATAATATCCATTCTTGGTGCCAACAGGCTACATTTGAAGTGGTCAACGATGGTTGAGTGAATCAATTGTTGCCAACCTCCTACAACTACTTGAGAACTAAGTAGCTGATCCTGGTTCCGGTTCGGGTTCGGATTCGGATTCGGGTTCGGGGATTCGGCAAAATTTTTTTTGGGCCGGATCCTGGTTCCGCGGGTATATATATAGACATTTTCGAAATATATATATATATATATTATAATTTTATATATGTATGTATATTCATAGATCCCATACATGTAACATGTCAATGCTCATTCATCATTAGTTCAAAACTTCAAAGTTCAAACATATAATGATAATAATAAGAAGTTAAAAGCGTGATTCTCATAAAATGATAAATCCATAATTGTCAGTATATGATTATATCATATTCATACTTTGCTTAAGTCTCAAAATGTCATTACATGCTGAAAATTAAAAAAAAAATACAAAGTGGGCCCCTTTTTTGACGCCTAGAATCTTGAATTCCCGTGGATCCTTCTGGATTCCTGCAGATCCTCTTGGATTCCTCCCGGATTCCGGCAGGGTTCCGGAATGGAATCAGGATTCCCTGTGGATTCCTCCATTAAGGAATCCACAGGGAATCCGGATTCCATTCCGGAACCCTGCCGGAATACGGGAGAAATCCGGATTCGGGAAGTACCAGAACCAGGATTCAAGGCTGGGCAAAGGATTCCGGTATCTTAGCCTGAGAACCAACTGCCATTACATTGCCGATACAAAACATAACATAATTATTAATAACAAACTACGGCTAACAGCCTCATGCCATATCTTCCTCCCTTGCACAACATCTCTCTCATTTCTCTCTTTCTATTTCACTTCTTCCTATCTCTCTTTTAGCATGTCTTTTTTTTTTCTTTGTTTTCTGAGTGAATTTTTTTAGCCTCTATTTATCATGCACTTCCCTTCTTATCTCTTACATGTATCAAGAAAATGTTTTCCCCTATCACGCATTAATATTCACCTTACTTTGTCTCTCGATGATGAATTTTGTTTTGACCTTCCAATCACTCCTTATGTAACTTAAATTCCTTTGTTTTTAAGCCTTACGTAGGCTCTTCCCTCACACTTTTGTATACCCCCCTGGACTATTAACCTGCTTTCCCCCTTTCATTACGCAGGTCCATCTGCACCTTCGCACTGCTGTAACTTGCTATCTTATAAACTCTTCTCTTCCTCCTGCGTACATTCTCTCAACTTGGCGCTTGACTTCTTGGCTTCCCACACTCTTCCTTTAACTGATTCCTCTCCCTCTTTTCTTGATTCAAGCTAGTAACTCCTTTTCTTTACCAACACCCACAATCCATCATTGCACAAGCTCTATCTTGTTTTGCATTTTGTTTCATTTTGTTTTAACACCAATCGATCTCTTGATTGGAAGTAAAGATTTCATTTTTGTCTTTTTATCTTTACCCTTGGCGTTTTATCTCTGGCTGGCAGATGCTCCCACCTCAAAATTTGAAGTTGGTTTGATGATATCTGTAGTTTTCTTTCCAAAAACATAATAAAATATTGTCATTGCAACTCTTTGTCTATCAGCTTTCTTAGGATCAGATGAATCTAGTAATGCTTGGCTCACAAACATCTACTTCAAGGATGTCAACGAAGTACAAATGCTTTGCAAGGCGTGGAAGCTAATTGCAAACTGTGTCACACCTGCTCGCACAAGCCATTGGTTTTTCGTCAAACCTTGATGTATACACAATGTTTTCCTTTCTTGTGCTCCAGAATGCTAGTTGATCCTGCTCTAATTTTCTTGTTTTTGTTTATCAACTTATTTATTGTGATAATGGGTCCCTTTTTGTTTGATGCTGTAAAGACTTTTTAGAACAAGCCTCGTGATGATAAACAAGATGACATTTTATTTGATGTTGCAGGAACAAAGACCAAGGGACCTTGAGGACTAGATTTGGGGGATAAGAGGCATAGTGATTTATTAAAAAATATAAATTATTCTATGATAATCTTGAATGCAGACAAGAATAGACATTAAAAAGGCAAACAAGAGTAGTAAAGTATAAGATTTACTTGTTTAAGTGGAGGAATTTCTAGTGTTTTTCCAAGTTTATGAAATGAATTTTTCTTTTCATTTCAATTAAAAAAAATACAAATAGATCAAAATACCTAAATATAACATAGACTCAAAAACAAGCTGAAGTTCTAAACATTAAGAACAATAACAATGCACTCATTCCATAATCCATCTAATAGTCTGGTAATTATAGACATAATATGAGACAATTTATATTGAGACACCAAAAAAATAGATGTTGCATGGTACATTAGGCAACAAGCTAAGAAGTTGGAAGCATCATTTGATTGATTTCATAGAATCTGGTCCTTTTTCTCTCGTTTCCTCTTCTTTTTTTGGTAAATGCAAAACAGCAATTGGCATGGGTAATAATTTTTTGGGTTCGGTGGCCTTGGTGGGCTCACCTTTTAGGTTTTGATTTGTTTTAGAATGCATTTAATCATAGTTTTTCCGTTTTTTATGCATTTGATGTGAATGATTCCCTAAGCTCTGATGGACAGCAATGGAATGTTGGGACATCTTAGAGGATACTAGGAAGTCCTACAGAAGACCATAAAAAGTGGAACAGGGAGGGGATGACCCTCCATGTCCCCACTTCCTAGGGACATCTGGAACTTCGCTTAGATCTAGGGAATTTGTCTTAATGGAACACTGGAAAATTCAAAATTTCCATATAATGATTACCTTAGTTTTTTAAAAATAGTTGTTGTATACCAGTTTAATGACTGTTATCTTCTCTAGAAATGTCTTTGTCCATCAAACTTCAAAGTACTGTTTATGCATCAATATATATATATATATATATATATA
>MU228359.1:5795937-5812424 GCA_018584345.1 Thuja plicata | reverse complement strand
TATATATATATATTGCTCGATAAACGGCTGAAGCCTTTTTATTATTTATTTACTTTCAAATTTTTTTACATTTTACCTGTTCAAGTGCAGGCCCCGTTTATGCATCAATATATTTTTAATATCGATGATTTTTTTTGAATTAATTCCACAAACTTAATATTAGATTTTTGTAATCCAGTCCTCATTTGCCATGACATACAAATATGGTTATACTATGACTGGTTTTTTAGTATTTATTTAACATTGAATGTCTGATCTCAGTTACACTTTTGGTGGGAGCATATCAAATAGTCACAATGAAAAGAGCACTATTGCCACCATCAAAAGCCAGGTCTTTATCAAGTGGGGAATATAACAGAGTTGATAATAGCAGTGAACGAGAATGGCTGTTGAAGCTTTTGCAGAAACATTTTGGACATTCCAACTTTAGAGGACTACAGCTTGAGGTCATTCAAACCATTTTATCAGGTTTTCTATTTTGACTATTGCACTTCATTGCATTGGCATCAATTATTTTGTATGGAAATTTTTAGGATGGTGCAATTTGTCTGTGAATCCAGATTTTCTTAATGTGGTTATTGGTTTGGACACTTTTTTAAGAATTTTTTCATAACAAGTTCTTTTGTGAACGAAGTGTGAACTAGGAGATCGTATAGGTGGAAGCTGCAAGTAGTTTTTGGAATTTTCTCTAATATATTTAAATGAAAATATGGAAGGATGCAATGTAAATGGAATTTCTGTTTCAAATTATGAAGATAGTTCCAGTGTTTTAAAGATAGATTTACCTTTTGATGTGGTTCTCAATAATCCATGGTGGACAGAGTAAAAGATCAAATTTGTTAAGATGAGAAGCTCAGGTTTTTTCTTTGCTTTAAGGTGATTACATAAGCCTTAATGAGTTCAAAAGATAGTATAAGTTGGTATGCATTAATTGTTGTATGTATAGAGATGCATAGGGTAAAGCATAATGCCATCAATTATCTTTCTTTAATTTTAATCAGACTGCCTCAATGAGGCTGGTATATATTTTGAGATAAAATTGTTTATGCTGATTGGCATGCATTACGTGACGTCCCCTTTCTGAAAGACAATTTAACAAATAAATAATAGTATTACAATATTAAAATAAATATACAATATAATTACAAGAGACAAAATTGCAATAATCATACATGAATAATTCTATCATATTCTGACAAATGACAACTCATATGTAAGGAATGATTAAGATGCAAAGAGGACATGGCCAGCGATTGTAATAGTTGAAAGTCTCCAATCAGCAAGACAGTTGAAAGTCTGATTGAGTCTTAAGAATATGCCATAAATCATTTAGGATTGGAGATAGCATGAAAAATCACTAACAAACTTAGAATAGCATCCTTTGGTTCCTATTGATTCATGCATAGAAGGGGGAAGGTTAACGAGACATTTCTCTTACATGTAGCCTACTACTGCTTGGTTTCTTGAGACCTCAATTGTCAGTATAATGGTCACAATTCCATCTCTTCTTGGTGCTAGGGACACTCTAGATGTCTGCTCCCAAACTTTATGTCCTGGGAGCAAGCTCACATTGCTAGCTTCATTTCTGCCACCCACAGTTCTTCAACCTAGTGTTAGGGATTTGGATAATTGTGGATCAGCTGATTTTGCTCAATTTCACAATTGGATAAAATCATAAAAACTATACGATCAGATCTGGACTTCAGGAATTAAATTATGACATAAATATTTTGAGTAATAAAATGGTTTCTTTGTGACACTTGTCAAAATCATTTGGGTTGTTGCCAGGCCTAGTTTCAATGCCTAGGAAATCCTATCACACATTTGATACTCATGACTTCAGATATTGTAGTTTTCAGATATTACTTTCTGCTGCAATGAAGTCTGATAGGAAAACAATGAAATGTAATGATCTTACACAAGTGATTGCAATTTTTAGTGCTCTAGTCCTATGCATAAATATTGTTTCTTCTTTTGCTTCAAATCTGCTATTTTAAACTGAATTTGTTCTTGAATGATCAAACACCTATAAATAGTAGCACTTGTCTGTTTGGAAGGACACAATAATTTATGATTGAGTACACCCGTTAAATATAAATGCAACCTTAATCTGGTTACCTGCTATGTTTGGTGCACTTCTCTTAATAGAAATTGCAGCTGTTGACAAATCATAGTCGGCCTTATATGCAGGTGCACACTTCTATGAAGGTTCTCTGTTTTATTTTCAATACTCCAATCCTCCTTTGTCAAGGACATACTTGTGTATGGAGTTTGGAACATGAAGTTGAAATGCTAATTTTACATTGTCAAGCGTGCACCTATCAATGCAATTTTGACTTGAGATTGAAGACACTGGCCCTCATTATATAGGCATTTGCTTTTCAATGTGTACTATCTGTAAAATTGTTATCTTTTTCTTCACAAAGTGTTCACTTGATTGTGTATGTCTGATCATAGTAAAATCAAACACATTTGCTTTATAAGGTGTGCCCCTAATAGCATGATTTGAGAATTTGATTTTATTGACCTATTTCCTATGTAAAGGTGCATACTCAATGGTGTGACTTCAATCCTTGATTTGAGTGTTCATTTTTCGAGACATTGGTATGCACCTCATGCGTAAGAACCCTTATCAAATTTTTCCAAATATTCATCTTTTCCCACTTTCCTTGAATAGGTATTTTGCCAAACATGTGCATGCATGTAAAGTGAAATGTTTTTTGATAATATAATGACAGGTTTGCAAGATCTCATATGACATTTACATTAATACTAGGCATTCACAATCGAGATAAGAGACAGCTATATTATTTGAAAGATATGATAACAGCAATATTTTTATTCAATAGATTGCATACATATGAGCAGATTACACACAAAAAATGTATACAAAGCTCTAACCTTGCAATTTCTCCTTTTATGTGACCTTGGAATCTAATTAAATTATAAAAAATAAGTAAATTATATGAGGACTACTTTCAATTATTTAATAAGGTCATAAAAGTAACGAATTTAATTATTTAATATTGTCCCTCAAAAGTAAATCATAAGGCTAATATTATTTACTTAATTTGATAAATTTATAACGTGACTTTATTGGTTAATTAAGTGAAATTTTAATAGTCACTTTATCATTATTTCCCTCAAGTTCAAATTGAAATTAAAAAGTAAAGGAAAATCATAAGGCAAAGAAAAGGGAAAGCCAAGAGTCATCTTTTGTGGTTATAAAAGAGCAGCTTGGGCTTCATTTGGGATATGTTTGGTTTTGTTGTTTTCTACTGGAGATCTTGAGCTTCTAGCTTTTGGTTGAAGCAACTCGAGGACAAAAACCCTTGTGATTCCTTGATGGTTTGGACGGAAACTCAATTTCTTTGGGGTGGATTCATATTAGGATTCACATTCAAGCTGTAAATTGGTGAAGTCTTCTTTGAAGACCAATTTTTGAGGTATCTTATTATTATTTTGATTATAGTGTATTGCCAACATTTAAGAATAAAGGTGCGGATATGTTGTAATATTGAGGGGTTAAATATTGAAGGTGTGAATGTGCTGTGATCTTATTTTTATTAAGGCTTTCAAGTCCTTATGATATTAATTAAGGAGCAGTGCTCTATGGGAAGCCGTGCCGATAGTCCGGGTTAATTAGAATGGATCTTATATCCTTCAAGCGGAGAACTTGGAATCCTATGAAGCCCGACCTAGAGGCAGCTCTTAGGATCAAATCCCCCTTACTAACTTAGAATATAGAGATAATGGGTAGAATATTATATATTATCTTCTACTATGATGGTTTTGTAGGGAATTTATGTGAGACAAGAAGGGACATTACATTGGTATTAGAGCATAATCCTGCCGTCCTGTGAATTTGGTTCATGCAAACTTATCAACGCACTAGGGGAAAGAAAGCTATGGTAGAACAACTAGCACAAGAGTTAAGAAACTTCATAGAACAGACCAATGAAAGGTTCGAAAGAACCAATCAGTTGATATTCCAGGCCATCCAAAACATGAACAAAAGCAATCATAATGAGAGACCCAATCCCAATCTAGGGAGAGATACTCCAATCACTTTGAAAATGAACACTCAACTCAAGGTTCCACCACTATACCATCCTTTCTCCCAAGAGAAGAACCTATTTTTGAAGGAGAAGAACCATCCACCCACTCAGTAGAGGAGATTGCCCAAATGTATGCTAGTTTAGAACTGGAGATACAAAGACTCATCCCCTTTAAAGAATACAATGAAACCAAAACCTTGGCAAGCCATGGCAGAAGAAGAAATCATGGGGAAAGAGACATTAAAGCCAAGATAGGTAAAATGTCCCTACATTACTTCGATGGGACAGGGAAAGAAACTGGTCAAGCTTGGGTTAAAAAACTAGACACTTACCTTTCCCTCAGCCCTATGACTGAAGAAAATACTATTAAATTTGCCATAATCCATTTGACCGGGGAAGCCCACAATTGGTGGCACAATGGCATCATCACTCTTGGACATAAAAGTATTAACACCTATAGCGAGTTCACACAAAAGCTCATTAGTCGATTTGATCCAAGGGAACTAGAATGGTACTTCCTAGAGTTAACCCATCTCAAACAAACATGAACTATTGAAGAATTTGCCAACAAATTTCAGAGTCTATCAGTCATGGTTCCCGACATATCCCAAAAAAGGCGGGTCTATATGTTCATTAAAGGGCTTAAAGAACACATCAAGATAAGAGTAAAACCTTTCAAACCCCAGACCCTTGAAGAAGCCATCAGGAAGGCAAGAATGACAGAATATGATGCACCTAAAGAAAACCCCAAGAACTTCACGTCCAAAGCTACCCATCGGAATGAAGGGCCCAAGAAGGAGAATCAAGATAGACCATGTTATTTATGCAAGGAACCATGGAGCAAGGATCACCAATGTCAAAAGAGTGTGGAATTGATTGAGAAAAAATTGTGCTTTAGATGTAAGGCACCTTGGAGTTGTGATCATCGATGTAAAAGGGGAAAAATGAACCGAATAGAAAAAGCACATGAAGATGAAACTCCAAACAAAAGGACAACTGGCCCTAAAACCTGAAAATATTCTTGACACTCGGGAAAGGATACTAAGGAATCGAACTATCATTGAATTTTTAATCAAATGGAGAAACCTACTGAAATAGATGCCACATGGGAGAAAGAAGAAGTCCTTAAGATGCTAGAGGACAAGCAAATTTGGGACGGAGGGACTGTGATAACCCTTGTTTGACACCAGACCTGTGAGGAAATCATGCCAAATAAACAAACTAAGTCCATCATGAAATTAAATTAACATAAACCAGGAAAATTGTATTTTGCATTCTATATGCAATTAATATCAGAATCTAAATGTATAAGAACATGTATTAATGTGTATCTTAATATACACATTAGCAATTATATATCTATTAAAAAGTTATAAAATCCTATATTAAATATAAATTTTATATACATATTAATCTTGTTTATATATATAATTATATATTTATATATATATCTATTATGTTTAAATATTAATATACATATTACATTAATAACATACATACATATATTCATATATATAATATATATTAATAATTAATATATATATTTATACATATTAATATATTAACATATACTTATTAACATAATTAATAATATATATTAATATATAAATATTAAACATAATAATAATTAAAAATATATCAATTGATATTAATAAAAATAAAAATAAAATAACAAAATAAAATTAATAAAACTAAAGCTGCGACTGGAAGTCGTAGATCCTTAAGGGACTGTGACTAGGGTCGCACCCTCTAAGGGCTGCGACTAGAGTCGCAACTGCTTAAGGGGTTGCACTCCCAGTCGCACCCTGTGGGAGAGGGCGTGACTCCCCACACCACGGGTGGTGAAAATCTCCCCCCCCCTCTAATATAAAAGATGAACACAGGAGGGAGATGAGGGGGTCAGCATGGGAGAATTGGACAGTCAACATTGAGAATTGGATAAGCAGCAAATTAAATACACAGTCAGCATTGATATATATACAGACAACATTTCTATACAACAGCAAGGAATATATATATATATTCAAAATTTAAATTGAAATCATATCATTGAAGATAAACAGGTATGATTAATAGGTGAAGAGAATTAATGTTTTGGGGTACATAATTTGAAATAAGATTATGGCATTTATTAATGTAGATAATGTAAATGTTTTTTTTATTATGTTTATTAATGATGATAATGAATTTTATCTTCATACTCCCTCTATTAACTCGGACATATGAATCTTATATTCATTTTGGAATCCAAGCTCTTTGGTAATTCGAGATTGATATAATCTCGTTGCCAATTTTAGATTAATGGCAGTTCGAGATTGGTATAATCTCTTTGCCAATTTCAGATTGATGACAATTTGAGATTGGTATAATCCCGTTGCCAATTTGAGATTGATGGCAATTCGAGATTGGTATAATCCCATTTGCCAATTTGAGATTGTTATAATCTCATGTAGGTAGTATATATACTGATATCAGTCATATGCATATGCGTAGGCTTGGATAACATCTATCGTTTCCAAGAGAAACTTAGGAGCAATGCTCTCTGGGAAGACGCGCCGGTAGTTCGGGTTGCTTAGAATGGATCTTATATCCTCCAAGTGGAGAACCTAGAATCCTGTGAACCCTGACCTAGAGGCAGCTCTTAGGATCAAATCCCACTTACTAACTTAGAATATAGGGATAATGGGTTGAAAATTATATATTATCTTCTACTAATGATGGTTTTGCAGGGAACTTATGTACAGAGACAAGAAGGGACATTACATTGTAATATTGAGGGGTTAAATATTGAAGGTGTGAATATGCTATGATCTTATTTTTATCAAGGCTTTCAAGTCCTTATGATATTAATTAAATTTTAGGACCACTTAATTAATTAACCTAATTAAGTCAATTTTAAATATTTGGGGACATTTCAAAAGTAAACTCCTCCTAACTTCTTGCTAAAAGGAAAGAAATCCTTTGCAAGAACCCAACAAATTCATAACACCACATCGATCTAACATGTCTCTTTAGTGCTAATCTTATATAATCATGAAGACTTGTGAGAACTTCCATTGTTCCATCTTTAGGGGTCTCTAAAAAATGAATTGTAGCACATGTAGGTTTGTTGTCCTGAATGTTCTCCAAGAGTAACCTATTGTAGCTTACTTCACAACCCTTCACAAGATGAATTCTCCGAGTTTGTAAGGTCTGAAGTGTACAAAAATTGCTAGTATTCAAACCTGAAATCAATGAAGTACAATGTGATTTGAGTGCTATACACAAGGGACAACAATAGAACGAGTTCCCAAGTATAAGCATGTGTGTTTAGCATTGTGTTGTGTGAAATCAACTTAGAAGTGGCTGAAAAATACTTCTAGGAAATCTCCAACTGAAAAAATTTACTCCGTTGCCAAAGAATAATAAACCAACTACCTTGAATGAGAGTGAACTGAAAAAACTAGTGATTAACTTGCAACCAAAAAGAAAGCTCAAAAACTGAACTTCTGACCCATTCTTTGCCAAGTAACACTCCCAAGATTGACCACTCGTTCAATGGTCCAATCCTTACGTAAATTCTCTCTCCAATCCATTTGTAGATGAACAAATGGAATCACAAGATGATTGGTAAGGAAAGGAACAATAATATCAATTCTAAAGTTTTGATCCTTATCACTCCAAAGGTTACTCCTATGATTCTCAATAATCTCTATCATTTCTCGTTGAGAATCCCAAGCACGAATACTCAACCATTAATGGTCACCAACATGCCTAGAAAAGTGCTCAACATTGCTCCAAGTATCATCCAAATTTGATGGTCTCCTAGGAGGGTAACAAATCATTTCATAATGTGAACATAGACCAACAACAAGCTGAAAACCATACTTCAACTTAGATTTTGATTCTTTTCCTGGATCCCACACCTGGGCATGTGCGCCAAGATGAGGAACGAAAAGGGGGTTATAAGTGGCCACTTTTTTTCAAAAATCAGCTAAACCTGAACTTGGAGGAGCAATTCGAGACTTGTGCTCTCAAAATTTGAAGATACCACAAGAGCATGAATTGTAGTACTCTGGATCTAGTTTTTAAACTACTAAAGTTTTTCAAAAAATGGATAAGATTAAACGGGTCAAATCCTTCACACACCAAAAATGGTTCCTGTTTTTTTCAGCAAAACATAGCATAGTGTCTTACATGCACTTTAAAAAAGATATAGTTGCATTTAATATTATGAAGAACCCGTTGGTAGGAAGATAGTACTAGAAGCTGTGTATTTTTTCTAATTTTTTGGTGAGCATTTTTTAAAAGAATTTTGAAAGTGGACACATGCTAAAAATTAGGTGTATGTTTGTGCACTTCAAATAACTTGCACCAAACTAATTGAAAATTGATTTTTTTTGAAATTGTAAAGAATGAAAGTATAGGACAATAATATATAATTTATTTCAAATTTGGACAAGTAAAAAGTTACTCAAAAAATGGTACATGTATGTCTTTGAGAAGTCTGGAGACACTATTAAAATAAATTAAAGATTAATATGTTAATGTTGTCCAAATCTAAAAAAAAATATATGGTTAGAAAGCTCAGGAGATGTGTGAAATTATGGTGGTAATTTTGCAAATACCCACTTGATAATATGTAAACCTGATGACGATGAAATTGAGAAACTAGATTGGAAGGAAAACGAATGCCAAAAGGAGGGAAATGAGGCTCCCAATCCAAAGGCTTTTCATCCAAGCCTAATTACAAGCTTAAACGCGTATGCAATTTTAATTCAAAAAACACGATCAGGTTTTTATGCGTAAAAAATGTGACCGGATTATAACTCGTACGCATTTATTCAACATAAAGGCATACACATATTTATGTATATATATTTGTATATATGGATATGTATATTTATGTATATATGTAATTATATTATGTATAATATAAGTATGTCTAGATGTATAATCTATATTTATGTATCTATATATGCCCGAAATCAAAATCCTCAAGTGAAATTTAGTCTCTGTGTCCTAGGAAATAGCATTTAACAATGTGAAGAATGAGGGAAGTGAATCATTTAGTCTTCACCCATTGGCATCCTCAAGGGTAAGTATTTTATGGGACAAGTAGAATGAAAGGATACTTGACTGCATTCCCTTATCATATTGTGCAATGAATTGCCTGTAGTTAGTGAATTGGAATCCATAGTAAGTAGGTGCAAAGCCAAACTTGTGCCTGCTTTTATGGGAAAGTTGCACAAGCTAATATATGACAATACATGGGCTCCAAAAGGAATTGTTGCACTATCACCTGCTTGCATGAAAGAAAATGCTTGTGGACTTAAGCTATTTATGATTAATGCACTTGGACCAATAGACATTCCCAAGCTAAAACCCCTTGATGCAGATTTCGAAGTCATTACAAGGCTTTACAAATATTTTCAATATTACTATTGGTGATCTATTTCCTTGAACTCTTTCAAAATCCTCCCACTCTGCTCTCTTTCTCTTTCTCTTTCTCTTTGTCTACCTCTCCAAGTCAATCGTTCTCTCTTTCTCTCTCTAGCTTCCCAAAATTTTTATAATTCTCCGTTTATGTCTTGAGAAGGGGGAAAGGGCGAAGGAGCAACTTGTTCACATTCATCTTGAATTCATTTTGTTCTCAATGTACGAGTCTCTTGGAGCTTGAAAACTATTAGAAGTAAAGAAAAAGGTATTTGTTTCAAGTGACAACTATTTGCACAGGCTTCAAACACGAGAGGGTCTGTTTAGGAAAGGCCATATTTTAACTATTTCATTGAAAGTGTTTTTCAAAAAAGCTTCTACAAAGGTCAAATTTGCTTGACTTCCTAACCCTTTGGATCCAAGAAATGGACATATCCAATTATGTGTGCCTCTCACTATCTCCCTATTTCCCTCTCTTCCCCCTCTCACTTTCCCCCTTCACCCTCCCTCTCCCCCCCTCTCCCTCTCTCTCCACTCTCAAAATTTTCATTTGGTGAGTTCCCTTACCCATGTATAGCATACAACAAACTATAAGATTATGATGGATTTCCATCTGAAATCTACATACAAATCACTAACCAATGAAACTAACTTTCTGCACCAAGAACATTCAATCCTTCATTTACAAAAACTTGTTAGAATTTGTTAACACTAGATTCGAGGGAAATACATTTGAAGATGTTGTGGAAGTATGTGTTTGTGAGCTTTTGCAAGGTTTCAAATCAACCTTCCTCTGGTGGACAAGAAACATATTTGCATTAGAATTTGTTAACATTGGATTAAAACATTTCTCATAATGTTGCGACAACAACATTGAAACAGCAAAGCATTCCTCATAATGTCGTGGCATCCCATCTCTCTCTCTCTCTCTCTCTCTTGGATTGAAACTCTTACTAGATTTAGCTACAAGGCTTGATAAGGACGACGACAGTTATATAATTTTACTAGAAAAGATAATCAAGTAAATGTTTTTTGTTATTGTAGGTCATCGACCCCTAAGAAACTTGGAATCTGTAGAGAAATATGTACGGGGTATCTTAGAGGGAAATAAATTTGAAGATGTTGTGGAAGTATGTGGGCATGAGCTTTTGCAAGGTTTCAAATCAACCTTCCTTTGATGGACAAGAAACATGTATGTGTTAGAATTTGTTAACATTGGATTTGAATGTTCCTCATAATGTTGCAACAGAACCATTGAAGCAGCAAGACATTCCTACTTGCCAACATGTTTAAGTCTCCCTCCCTCCCTCTCTCCCTCTCTCTTGCCAACCAACATGTTTGTCTCCCTCTCTCCCTCTATTTTCACGTTGGCAAAATCTGCCTCTCTCTCTCTCTCTCCACTAGTGTATTATGATAACTAGGGTTGTCAAGGCACAAGCATATTATGAATACTCCAATGGACTACAAAACAACTAGATTTTCTAGGTTTTCTTTCAAGCTCAATGGCTTTCTAGGGGTTTCCAACTTGAATGGGCAACACAATAGGCATTTTCAAGTTCATGTAAGATGACTTCTTTTGTCCTGAGAAATGTATCAAGTATCTCTTGATTCCATCTATTGTCCCAAAGAATACTTTTCCTTGAGGATTCCAACAAAAAATCTACTTGAATCATGAAGGGCAATCTAGTGCCTATTTATGTGGGAAGAAATGCATAAATAGTCTCTCCCTCCCTCCCCCTCCCCCTCCCTCTCTCCTCTCTATCCACCCTCTCCATCTCCATCTCCCTCTCCCTCTCCCTCTCCCTCTCTCCCTCTCTCTTACCCATCTCCATTGCCCCTCTTCTCTCTCCCCCCCTCTGCCTTGCCCCCTCTCTCTCCTCTCTCCTTAATTTCTTTGCATTTTGGGTCCCTAAAGATGAGCCCATAGCTTCACTGCCCACAAGCAGTGGCTATAGTGTCAAAAATGCCTCGTAGGTAGTGAAGCTGCGAGATCATCTTTAGGGACCCAAAACAGGAATGGGTTAAGTAAATGTAACTTGTTTGCGTTTTTGTCCTTAAAGATGATTCGCATGGGCATTTTAGGGGCAGAAACACGAATAGGTTTAGGGAAAGTAACGTGCACAAGTTACTTAGAAAAGGGAGAGAGGGAGAGAGTAGGAAAGGGAGAGAGCAGGAAAGGGAGAAAGAGAGAGAGAGAGAGAGATGAAATACTAGCTGGGTAAGTGCAGACTTGTTTACCATTAATGCATTTGAGAGAGGAGAGAGGAAGAGAGGGGGAAGGGAGAGGGAGACGGAGAGAATATGGAAGGAGCTTAAGCACTTTTCAAGGAGCATGTTTCTCTTGAGTTCTAATCTCTCTCACATTTTCAGAGCAGCGTAGTGACTCCAGTTTGAAATTTGGTTCTTGGGTTTGTAAATAGTGCACACTACACACAAGTCATGATAATATTTTTTTTGTCTAACTTGCTCATAAGATAGTTTTTTTGCATAAAATTGTCTTAGTTCTTCCCTCTTGTTGGACCAACTATTGACTTGCCCATTCACTAATACTATGTGAGAGACAATGGATTGTAATGATTCAACAAGGGTGCACCTATGGGAGTGTATTGCTGTCGATTTCATGGAGAGAGAGACCATACGAAAGAACACTGATGATCTTGGGGAGCCAATGGTAACTAGGTCTTTTCAGTCCTGGAGCATGGTGGAAGTAGGAACTTTGAGTGTGTGGAGACATGGTGATATCCTCAACCCAACCCATACTAGGCAGTGGGTCTGGCACACTCAACCCATTAATGATATCAAATTTCCACAATTATAAATTATAGCACTTTTGAGTTTCTGGATTAGATTGTGTTAAATTTTTTGTATCAACATTTCAAATCACACAACATGATCCATCACCAGGATGGGAGGGAGCTAGGAGACATAAGATGACAAGTTGTAGATCAAACCTCGACTTAAAAAGAGAAGAGGTGACATGGGATTCAAGGTATGGAGGATACAAAATGAATAAAATAGGGGGGATAAAGAAATAAGGAAAGAGAACAAAGACCTAGCTAAGAATTTCAAAGTTGAGAAAGGTCAACCATTAGGAAACAAAGGAGAGATTGATAAGGGAAAAAAGAAAAAGAAAGAGAGAAAAAGGTGCGCAAAAATATGAAAAACAGAGGGGGTAAGAACCAAAAAGGGGGGCCTACCACTAACATTGATCAAACAAATTAAAGCACAAACTCGACTTACAGCCAAAGACGAGTAAAATAGAGTGAAAGAATTGCAACTAATGCAAAGTGATATACAAAAGGAAGAGAGAAGAAAACAAGAAGGGAGATAAATGATTGCTATAAAGAGAAGAATCAACAACCAAAAATATAGAGGTCTCAACAAATTAAATAGGAAATGGACTAAACGAAGGCAAAAATGGAGATAACAAATACAAGAAAAAGGAGATTAAATAAAACTGAACAATATATATAAACAAAATAAAGAGAAAAATAAATAAACTAATAAATAGAAATAGAACAAGGTAAGAAAAAAGTAAATAGACAATATTACACAGACACACAGACACACACACACACACAAGTTATTGGTTCGGGTTTGGGGACGGGTGCGGGTATGCGAACCCAGTACATGGGCACCTGAATATTTTTTAGGGGTTTGGGTATGTATGGGTACGCGCACGTGTGTGTGTATATATGCGTTATACATACCAAAAAAATAAGAGAAATATATAGAATTGTAAAACTAAATCATTTCATAGTATAATACTTGATCATTGATCAATGCCAAATGCCAAAGATAAATATTAAATGTCAATTGATAGTTGAAAAACGTTCAAATAAGCCATATCAATGATATCATATATGCATATGTTCACAATTTCAATGAAAATCATTACAATTACTGAATTACAAAATGTAGTTCATGAAATATGATTCAATGTTCATCAATCATCAAAGGGATTATTAAAAAAATCACTGTCTATTGGATTTTCAGCAACTGCAAGATCAAGATCATCATCATCATTTGAACCCAAAACAATTCCACTCGCACTAGATGCACCATGTAAAAAATATTGTGCTTGAAGGCCATATATTGGGCCGTTTTAGGGTTAGGAAGCAAAAAAAATTTAAAAAATGTTTTATTATGTTTGGGGGCACTTTTCCTTAGGTGGGCCTGTTGGCGCACCTAGGTCCGCGCTTGGTGCACATAGGGTGCGTGGCCAACACTGTGGGTGTGCACATCCTGGCGCACCCAGAGTGCTGGGCACGAACTGTGTGCACACCCAACAAGTACCCACAGACGCATCCATACTCAGTGTGTACCCAAACCTAGTTCAGGGCCTGTGGGTATGAACCTGGTAACTTATATATATATATATAAATTATTTATTTAGTTATTCTTTTATCTAGTTCTATTTCTATTTATTAGTTTATATATATATATATATATATATATATATATATATATATATATATTTATTNTTATCTAGTTCTATTTCTATTTATTAGTTTATATATATATATATATATATATATATATATATATATATATATATTGATTGCCTATTTAGTTATTTTCTTATCTTGTTCTATTTCTATTTATTAGTTTATTCATTTTTCTCTTAACTCTATTTATTATATTGTTGAGTTTTATTTAATATCCATTTTCTTGTATTTGTTCTCCTTTTTTTGTCTTCTTTTAGTCTATTTTGTTAATGTTTGGTAGCTAGATCGGATTCTAGCTTCACATTCTTTTAATTAGGATAATTAAAATAATGAATTAATTAATTTAAATACATTAATTATTTAATTAAGGAGAATTAAATAATATATGTAGTTGGAGAATTAAATAATATTATCTATGGATGGATTAATTATATATTTAATTGGGAGAATTAAATAAATAGTTTATTGTCAGATTAATTATTTAATTGGAGAATTAAATAATTTATTATTTTAATTGGGAATTAAAATTAACTATGTGATTAGATCGCAGTATAATAGGGCTGGGCCCTATATCATGAATTATGAATCAAATATTATTTCTCCCAAGTCAATTGCAAATCCAGTCATAATGGGCTGGCCCCAAATTGTATTTTTGAATCTCTATGTAAAATTGCCGCCAAAAGGAATAAGGGCCGACTACTAGAATAAGGGCTGACTGCATCTCACGCCATATATAAAAGGCTCCTCTTCAACATGCAAATACACACCATGCATTTTCAAGACATACAATTGATATCATTCAGGAAAGTATTTGAAATTCGTGCTACTGCTGTTCGAATTCCTTCTGAGATTATGCCAGCGAATTAGCATACATGAGATCTACAGCGACATCAACTTCCCTCTGCGAATTCATGCCAATACACACACAACGATCTTAGTGATATAGAGCAGTGAAAATATATCTTGATCGGGCATCAAATATAGTTTGATCTACATTGAGTAGGAAGGCAAAAGACGCCATACTGCGAGTGCAATATTATATATTCAGACTGTGTCAAATCGTGCATATATACCGGACATAAATAATCGGAATTCAAGAGTTCTACTTGTATGTGTCCAGTGACTTAGAGGATTGCTTCGTGGATCGGGGATCCTCTACAAATCCTTAGCGATATCACTGTGAGTAATTGTAAATTGCAATTCTGAGAAAATTATCTAAGTCTGATCTGAATGCTGGGTTTTTTCCTCATAGAGGTTTCCTAGGGTAAAACTACTGTGTCTTTGTCTCATTGATTTACTTTTGTTTAATTGTCTGAAAGTCTTAGATTTGATTACTAAATTTAACATATTTCTTTGTTGATTTGTTGAGTCGTCTCTATTTTTGGTTGTTGATTCTCTTTATAGGAATCATTTCTCTCCCTTGTTGTTTTCTTCTTCCTTTTGTATATTGCTTTGCATTAGCTGCAATTCTTTCAATCTCTTTATTTTACTCGTCTTTGGCTTTACGTTGCATTTGCGCTTTAATTTGTTTGTTTGATGCTAGTGGCAGGCCTCCCTTTTTTGGTTCGACCCCCTTTGTTTTTATATTCTTGTGCATGTTTCTTCTCTCTTCCTTTTGTTTTTGTTTTCCTTGTTAATCTCTCCTTTGTTTACCAATGGTTGACTTTTGTTGACTTTTAAATTATTAGTTGGGTCTTTGTTATGTTTCTTTCTTTCTTTATCCCCCCTTTTTATTCATTTTGTGTAATGTTCCTGACCCCTGGCAGACTCGCTGACCGGACCTCAGCTTCTGGCGTACTGGAGGTGCAGGTAGACTGCACAGACAAGCCGTATGGTGGGGGTAGGCAGACCGTACGGTGAGGAGCGCAGGCCGTACATGGATGGATTTGGCCGTACTTGCAAATGGAGTTGGCTGTGCAGTGGAGGCCATACGTGGGGAGAGGGCTGCTGTACGGTAGTGTGCTGACCGTACGGTGGTAGTGGGCTGGCTGTATGGTGGAGTGTTGGCCGTACGTTGGGAGTGGGCTGGCCGTACGGAGGATTGCTAGCCGTACGTACGTTCTGGGATGTCTGAGGGAATGCCTGCGGATTATTAAATGTGCCTTCTTCACTGCAATGCAATTACTTAGCAATTCACCAGATGTTAACAGGTGCACAGAACAATGAAGTACTGAATATGGAACAATTGCCAGGAGATTATATTATGAATAATGAAGTACTTCGGATTTGCTAGATCCGATACAAGCAGAACAAAGCAGAGTAGGGCGAGGGTTGAATCCCACCAAAACTGCAACATGCCAAATAGGGAAGGTCTTTCACTTCCGAAGTGGCACACACCAGAACTCCAATTGGAATTCACAATAATAATAAAATATCAAAACTCAACATGAGAAATACATCCTACACGCCGATCATAAATACTCGTCGGACAAACTCCCAAGGTGTACAAATAAAGCCTACACGACACACTAACACCTACGCTAAAATAAAAGATGGGTCCGGGATAAGCTAAATCGACCGGAACCCAATACAAGTTTATTTTATTTATTTAATAACGGGTACATTA
>MU228359.1:5761707-5778165 GCA_018584345.1 Thuja plicata | reverse complement strand
AATGTGTATGTAATTTGAAATGAACAGATAGATAAGATATCACAAAACTATAAACAATGAACTGAATAACTATAATCCAAATAATGATTAGACCAGTGCTTTATTCTACCGTGGGCAATAGAGTCAAAGATCATTCCAATCTTATGTTCAACCTCAGAGACAGTTTTACAAGAAAACTTATCGCTTCAAAGGTGTTATGGAATGAACATGCAACCTTGAAACAAGTTCAGAGATATTTCAAAAGGATATTACTTCTCAAATGACAGACCAATTGACTGAGGCCTCAATCAATAGAATTTAACCATGCAAAATGAGAAAAACCAATTGATAATAAAGACTATGAACCGGATCAGGAAGTATGCACATCAAACTGTCACTTTGAAGAAGTTCTATTGATTTATCCGAGGGACTAATTGTAAAATGATAATGAAACTATTACACATGTGAAAGAAAAAAGACTTATCTTTATTAATTTTGAAAAAAATAGTACATCTAGGTCCATGTTACAGTTGTTGATCCAAAACAATCCAAATATGTGAAATTTTATTATATTGGATTGTCTTCTCTTTACATTTTACATTATATATATATGTGTTTGAGTGGCTTTCACACCTCTTTAGGGTGAAAAGACACAACCCTTCTTACAAATTATTTTGAAAAAACAATAAACTAACTAAAAAATAACTACCTAACTTTCGGATTTGGCTTTGGTCGAAAATCCAAAACACCTCGTGAAAAGCTAATATTTCTGCTGGAGATAAGAAATTTGATTTCCCGAACTGGGTCGTTTTTAGATTTTTAAAATTCGGCCATCTTCAGCCTATGTTGGCATCATCTTTGTAGCAAGTTGAAATTCCAGCATTTTTTGAAGGCTTCTATTAGTTAGTTCTATTGTTTTGTGTCATAAAGCTTCCTTCCTTTGATTTTTTTAGTTTGGAGAAACTTGCTTCTTGATAATGGATTGGGACTTCTAAATTCTCAAAATTTAGTGTACCACCAGGTCCATCATTTCTTCATGAAGAGTGAATGGCATCTTCTAGTGAGACAATTGAGTTTGATGATGATAAGGTTCCTATAGTTGAAAACACATAAGAAAATCTAGTGTGTGATAGCTTATGTCACTTTGGGGAATTTAATCAAAACCTTTTAGCATTGCAGGATTTGAAGGATTGATTAGTGGTTTCAGAGGCAAAGATCATGCAAGTATTAAAAAGGGCAGATGATTGTCATAAATATATTGAAGATCTTATTTGGAAAACTCAAATTAAGGAAAGGGAAAAAGGAGTTGCATGTGGAGTCACTGGTACTCAATTGCATACAATCAAAGTTGCATTAGAAAAGATGAAATCAGATTACTTGCAATTGTTCATGGATAGGAATCTTGCAATCAGGTTTGTTGAATACAAGGAAAAAAAAGGCTGATGAACTTTTCTTATAGCTAAGTATGGCTCATTCCTCATTATACTAAGCAGAAAATCAAACATCTATTGCAGCCACTTCTATGGAACAAGAAGCAAATACTAGGACAATAGAGATCATGCAAATTGTTGAAGGGATTTATGCACCACATAAGGATGAAACAAGACACAATGTTTCCAGCATTTTCCATTCAAAGGAGATACGGTGTGCTGATGAAAATTAGAAGGAACAACAAGAAATTGAACTCATACGTTGTGATAGTTATACAATTTACAGCAATAGGAGCTGGTATGATAGGATATACATGTAGATTTCAGAGTTGTACTCTTGAAGGATCAGTAGATAATGACGAGATACCAAAACTAAAAGAAGAGATGTATGAGCTTCATGAAAATACTTGCAAAGGATATGAAATAAATGCTGATTTTGTGATTGTGATAGAAGTTCATTATCTTCATATGATTTTGTTCATCATGAGTTGATATATATGTTCTTTGTGGATAATTCGGGTAAGAAGCATCACTTGACTCAGCAATGTTGTACCCATGGAGCAGCTGGAAACAATGAATGATATTATTATTTTAACTCTTGAATGAACAATAAAATCTGCCATGTCCATGCCTAAAAAATGTGGGCATGGTTAGAAATGGCTGCTGAACTCTCATACCCTTGTAATAGTCTCACGACACACTTAAAGACGATCGACCAATAAAATATGTGAGATGTCCTTTCAACTCCCATGCCACCGGCTGATGATAAGGGTTGAACAGAAAAAAACCCTTAGTTACTGATCCTAGTTCTGATATGGGTTCATGTTCTGGTTTGGGTATGTGGCTTCAGAATTTTTTTTTCTTGGGTTCCGATTCCTCATATATATATTCAAAAATATATATATTAATATATTAAATATATTTATATATACATCATAGATTCATACATGTAACATGTTCAATGTTCATTCATCATTCGTTCAAAACTTCAAACATAATAATAATAAGTTAGAAGCGTGATACTCATAAATCCAAATTAGTCTTGGAACTCCAAATTCTTCAATGCAATCATTTTGTTTTAATTGATTTCTTTCCTTGTATTTATAACATGTTCATCAAGGAAGACTTAGCGATAATGAATCATGTAGATATTTCCAACAGCTTATAGATGCTCTTCGTTACTGTCATAGTAAGGGTATTTACTGCAGGGTTTTAAATGTGATATTTAATTGCAGATTTTTATTATTTTCATTTTGTTGGCTTAGACTTCCTTTTAAGATTCTGTGATCCCACAAGTGAGTAATAAATGATTTTATGTAGAGCCTAAAAATCTTCTCCTATATTCTCAAGGAAACTTGAAAATTTCAAATTTTGGACTGAGTGCCTTGTCTCAACAAGTAAGGAAATCCAAATTAGAAGCCTTGGGTTTCCGTGGGTTCTGCCTGGGTCCCTCCCTAGCGGCCGGGTTCCTTGTGGGTCTAGGGAACCTGGGCACCGGGGAGGGACTTGGGTGGAACCTGGGAGGAACCAAAACCAGAATCAAACCGGGACCAAGTTCCGAACCAAAATAGAGGGACCCAATATCTTAGAAAAACCTCAACACCTCCTTTAAACTGCTGGTTAAACCCTTGATCCGCCCCTTGAAGTCTCATGCCTAGCATGAAAAAGCAGTGGTGGCCAACAAATCTCTTCTATCGCCCTAAATTCAATAAACAACTTAATCGCCCACCTCGAGAAAGTTTAACAACAAGGAATGGAATTTCAATCTCCCACAAATCTGAAAACTTAGGTTCAAACAAAAAACTCTAACCATTTTTCTTGCCTGCAAGATTTCACAAATTGTCCTAGCATTCAGTCCAAGTGTGAAACCTGTATGATTTCACCTACAAATTAGTTAGAGAGGAATCTTGCATCAGCAAATCCAATCCAATCCAATAGATGCACACGTGAATTCTGTGCAAATCCACTAAGGTTGGCTTAAATGGGGTTTTGTCCAATCGACCAAGAAGAAGACCGAGGGTTTTTAGCCTAGGGTTTGTTGAATTGAAAGCATAAGCTCTCAAAGCTCTCCAAGAAAGTAACAAAATCAAGAATTTTTCAGAATAAAATCACTTTATTTTAAATATTAAATTTTCTTTACTCATAAATATTTGCTCTCATAAAGTGATCCACTTAAGAAATATTCCATTGACATAAATAGACTCACTTTATTAAATAACGAACATTCAGCATTTAATTAATTAAAGGACTATTCAAAATTTAATTAATTAACTATTTTTATGATCTTTTTAAATAATTAAAAGTAATAATCTTTTGATTATTTATCTTTCAACGACTGAATTTTAATTATTTATTTATTCTCTAAGGTTAAATAAAAGGGGTCATTACATCATATTATTTTTCACGAACTTGAAAACTAAACTTATTCTTCCATATCTAGTGCTCACCAGCTTGTGAAATTGTGACCTGGTTCATGAAAATACCATTTCATTTACAGAGGCTAAGAATGGGATTTCGGGCTTTAATTCTATGAATTTGCTTTCCACTTTTAGGTGCGCAGATCCTTTCTCTCTCTTTGCTGACAAATGTGCTGGCTAAATTTTTTGCAAGTAACTAATACAACTTAGTAAAATTAGAACTTTAGACGACAGTGTATGACATTTCTTTCTCCTCTCAGTAGTAGGGGAGGCTCCCTTCTTACAGTAGGTGGCTTCAAAGGAAAATGAACTGAAATACAAACAATTCCTATTGCTATGGTAATACCGGTGGCTTAAGGGTTGACGTAAGAACAACCGTTTATTGATAATAAATTGAAACAAATACAGGAACACAAAGTCTCCTGTACTTACTTCGAAAGATGATTATGAAAATAGAATAGCCAAGAAAGCAGAAAATCTTCCACTGAATATCCTCTTCCTTAACAAAAATACTTATCACTGAAGCCCAAAGTCTTAAGCTTTAAGTTATTGCAGCCACTTCTATCTATAACAATTTTTCCTCCTACAGCACAAAGTCTTCAAAAGTTCAAATTGGCTCTGAATGCAATAGGCAGCTCAAAGTCTGCACAATTGAGTTCAAATCCCTCGAGCAAATTCCAAAATTCACAATCAATATCCAGGAAATGTCGTCACGTAACACCTTGAATCAACACAAAGTTTGAAAGCAAGTTGCCCCTTTTATTGAAAGCAATCTGATTTACATCCAAGCACAAAGTCTCAGAGTGTATATACAAACTGGCAAAATTTTCTTGCATTGCCAAAAGATAGAAAATACAATAGGTCACTCCTTTATATAGGAAAAGAGGAGAGAGAAAGGTGGAGAGGAAAGGGGAAACCCTTAACCACCTTGACTTATTCAATACTTATCCTTAACTAACTTTGACTCATTCAATGCTACAACGCTTAAAACACGCGCAACATGATTACATGTAATAGCTTTGCACGTGATACTATCACATGCAATTACATCTTGTTTTTACATTACATGTAATCTGTCAAATACAAATTACAAAATGCACAATGAAATATTCTAAGTATCTGACAAGACACGACATCTATTTGCATCATCCTTTGTCGGTCTTCATGCTGCTACTGGATGTTTTGTGAGTGATGTCTCCAGGTTCGATGAAAACATCTTGGACGGGCACTGTATTTGCATCCTTGATTAGTGATTACTGGGAAGGCATCTTTGTTTCTTTCCATCTCTGTCTTGAAAGCATTCTATGCCTGCAATCATTGCATTGCTTATCCCTTTCTTTAAATGGCTCCATCATGTTGTCATTCTTGCTTCGTGTCATTCTTTGTTACCAGAAAAGCCACAACACGATCTTTCAAGCTATAAATTTGTAGATTTGGAAGAGTATGCGTATAGGATATTAGCAGAAGGCTTTTGAACAACAAAGGGTGGAGGATTTTAGGCAAAACAGCTCTTTAAAATGGAGAGAAAAACAAAAAACAGGTTTTTTGGGAACAGTGCATATGCGGACAACAAGCTTTGAAATGATAAAATGAGTATGGAAGGTGTGTATATATACATGGATAAGTATTAAATATGCGAGGTGGGGTTTTTGAAAATGTTTGCAACTCATGAAAAGCCATGGAAAAAGCATGAAGGTTGGCTTTTTTAGTTGCTCTGCATATTGGTAAACTTAACTCATTTACTCAGAAGTGGGACTTTTATGTCCCAGTACAAGTCATTCTTATATAAGCATGGATAGCATGGAAAAGGTGGGTTTTTTTGGCCTGCATTGCATGTTGGGAAAGATGGCTCTTTTTTGAAGTGATTCCATATTTAGAACAGTGTTTTTAATCTCGACTGCATATACAAGTATGAAGAACTTATTGCATATGCAACTTGGAGAAATTTAGACGGAAGTAGAAGGATCAAAATCAAAACTACAAAGCATGCAAATTTGAAAATGAAATGAAGGATCTGCATTCATAATAAAAAACAAAATTATATACAAGAAATGTCCTCAAAAAAACAATAAAACTTACCTCCTTTCACCAAAAACGAGAGAAGAAGTTTTTATAAATCCTTGAGCAAAATCTGAAACAAAATCCAAAAGGTTTTTGGATTAAGAAAAGATTGCAAAAAGAAGATTATATAGACTTCGTATCTTGACTCAATCCTCTTGAAATGAATGCATTTTGGAGTCAATATTCGTTGGCTGCCAAGTGTTGAATGATGGAGAAACAAAATGCACAAGTATAACAACTATATTGACCAAATCAAATGCATATGTAATGGCAACCAAAAACGGCGCCTAGGGCATCAAATGCAACTTGAAATGGATGAAGAACAAGCTGGAAATGAAGTTTCTTACCCTAGAAGCCTTCTTGAATGCAAAACGTTTGAGATTTAATGCACAAATCTTCCTTCTATGAGCCATTTTTGGTAAAAAAAGCCTTTGGACGGGCTGTTTTTGAGTGTTTGCATGTGCTTGGAAGCATGCAAATGCATATAAAAACGCCACCCAAACTATTTCAATGCAAAAAAGATATAAAATGGTTTTTTAGGAGTTAAATGCATATGCATTTCATCCAAAATTCACCACTATGCCTTTAAGTTATTAAAAACAGGCTTTTCACATGCAAATACATGTGTAAATGGGTTGGAATTTGCCACTATAAAGCTTTTAAATTAAAAGGTTTATAATAATGAGCTTCTAATATGCAAACGCATCTAAAAACCCCACTTACACATGTTAAGTTATATGCTTTTGCATATGTTTTTAACTTAGCATATGTGTTTGCATTTAAAAAGCCCACCTTTATGCATTTGGGACTTAGAATATATTGATAGTGGAGTTTTAAAAGTGACTTCCATATGTGATGACATGCAATGTTGAATAAAAACCCCACCTAATTGCATTTAAAACATAATCTTTATATGTAACTTATAGTAATAATAATATACTATGCAAAAGGACTTAAAAAGTCCACCATCACATATTTAAACCATTAAAATCTATAAGTAAAACTTCTTAGAATGATGTAAAATTTTAAAGTGGGGTTCTAAACCCACTTTACATGTAAATGACATTTTTATTTTGTGCAATTGGCAATAAAAAACCACTTTTGAAAGATTTTAACAAAAACATGCAATCAGACAGAAAAACCCCACCTGCAACACGCTTAAAACCTTAATAACTTGAGCTAGACAATTCCGATTGACGCCTAAGATAGCTCAAAACGAGCGGAATTCCAAGATCTACAATTCTAAGACAAAAACAAGACTAAAAACTAAACACAAAACCAAGAAAAATGAAGAAAAGACTTGAAGGTTGCCAAAAATCAAGCGCTTGCTGACAGAGAAGAAAAACTCATTTCAACAAGCAATATGGTGATTATCTTGACGAAAACCTTCAAAAAGAATACATAGAAAAATGTGAAATTTAGGACTATTCAGGGATAACGAATCGCCTTCATAACACACTATTCGAAGTACCAAAACTTACAGGGAACACCTAGGAATTCATAGGAAAATTCCGTAGGGTTGTCCAATTTTGTGAATGTAAAATTGAGGACAGCAAAATGATAACTTCCTTCCATCATCACCATACAGATACATAAAAAGACAAAAATGATAACACATGTACACAAAACAGGAAAAAAGATAAAGTTTTGAAACTGACTGAAGCTTGAGAAAACAACAATATTTTTTAAGCTTTAAATTGACACAGTTCAAGAATACGAGTACAGCATATAGTATTTCCTCTCTCTATGCAAACTGTCCATGTAGACAATAAATTTATGGAGCTTGAATCTTCATATGGTACCTTTTGGCTTCCACAGTGCACTTCAGTCTCCAGGATATTTCAGTGATTAGTGTAGGTGGTCCGCATGGATTTCATAGCTTGCCAAATTCTATCTTGTAAACTATAGGGTGGTTCCGATTTGTTCATGGCATTTGGATGATTTACTAAGTAGGTGAGAATGATGAATTTCGCTCTGCATATTTCTGTTACCAGAGTTTAGTATTAGATTTTTCTTTTTGTTTCCTTGTCCTAATCAGTCAGCTCACATCTTACTATTGTACATACATAGATTCTATGGTATTGGAGAATGTAAAATTAACCAAGCGAGCTTGTCTTGCTTGTTTCTTGGTTGTTTGTGTGTTTTCGTATTTAGTTTCTGCTATGCACTCTGAACAGGTCATATCAGGATGTGTATACAACACTGATGTGACCATTTTCCTGTCTGGTACACAACCAATAACTCTACTGTTTAAAAGGAAGATTCCTAATATTTCCAAAATCCTTGCAGGCAAGGATTGCTTTTGCCTCATGCCAACAGGAGGTGGGAAGTCATTATGCTACCAAATTCCTGCCGTTGCACGAAATGG
This sequence comes from Thuja plicata, assembly GCA_018584345.1. Lineage (NCBI taxonomy): Eukaryota > Viridiplantae > Streptophyta > Pinopsida > Cupressales > Cupressaceae > Thuja > Thuja plicata. The sequence continues at coordinate 5,769,910 of MU228359.1, read as the reverse complement.
AGTTGTGCTTGTTGTGTCTCCATTAATAGGTGGGTTTCCTTTCCTTCATTATTTGGGTGTAATTTTGTTTGTCGTTTTTTTTATTTGTTCTCTTTATTACTTCAAAAATCTGACAGTTCTTTCATTTGTTCTACTTTGTTTTGGTTGGCTTGGCACAGCATTGATGGTAAGAAAGTTGTGAGGTTTTGCATCTCCTTTTTGTTTAGTTTGGAAAACTAATTAGAGGAATATGCTTCAAATACTCGGGCTGAGGTATTATTGTTCATTTTTAAGGAAAACCAAGTTTCATTTTTGAAGTCTCAAGGAATTCCTGCAGAGTATTTATCCTCTACACAAAAAGTGGCTACAAAGGAGAAGGTGATATTTTTTATAAAAGAGAATTTTTCGTAAGAGAGATTGCTTTCTTTATATTGTAAGAAATGTTGGTTTCTTTATACTTTGATGCTGAATGTTTTTGGAATTTACAGATCTATGAAGACATTGATTCTGGAAAGCCCATGGTGCGATTGCTCTATGTTACGCCAGAGCTAATTGCGACAAATGGATTTATGACAAAGCTAAAGAAACTTCATTCACGAGGCCTGTTGCATCTCATTGCCATAGATGAGGTGAGTATCATAGTCAAAGTCTCAAGATGGATATTTCTTGATTTATTTCTGATGGCATAATTATAATCATTTTGCAAGCTTCTTCATAAGCTCTTTTTAAACTATTTTCTTTCTGCCTTTTTGTAGGCACATTGTATTTCATCTTGGGGACACGATTTCAGGTCATTAGTGGATTACTCACAGCTTATTGTTCATAATATGCATACATAAACAGCAATCCATTTTTTTTGGCTATGCTCATGCACACACTAATCCTTGCATTTGGTTAAATTCTTTTGACCTCTATACTTGCTCAACATGAAATATGCATGGATGTTTATGTCTGTGTTGTTTCTCTAAAAGTCTTATTATAATTTTATGCAGCTGTTGCCTCTTGAATCAATTTTGAGCTTGATATCTGTGAAGCAGATATTTGTATGACTGATGGTCGAAAATGTTTCATCCTAACACTGTTTTCTTTTTGTTGGCTGACTCAGACCCAGTTATCGCAAGCTTTCAACCCTGAGAAATTTCCTCCCTGGTGTACCAATATTAGCATTAACAGCCACAGCTGCTAGAAAGTATGTATGGTTTTCCTTGGTTGCCTCCATGTCAAATAATACTGAGGTGTATATCATAAGAATGCAAATAAAAAAGAAGTGATCTGAATGTTTCTCTCACGTTTTTTTGATTGAAGACAATATTTGTCTGTGGTTCTCAAATGTGCTTTCCTATATGAATAATTGTAGGAAATCTTAACACAGTAGAATTGACATGAGTTGAAATATTGGTGAATCACTTGTTCAACTACAGCTTCATCATGCTTGTTATTTCAATTTTAAATGTGTGGTCTGCATGATCTAACAAAACAGAAGGTGACAACGTTACAAACTTGCAATGGAATTTTTTCCATGTCAGTAAAGAATACTTTAGATTTATAATTTAAATTTTGTTGGGATTGACTTGTGCGTTTCTAAGTCATTACAAGATGACCTGCATGAGTAGTCATTAAGTGGGTCATCCATTGAATCGAATACTCCTTTGCCAAGATCATTCCTCTCCTTCAATACCTTCCAGATCATTACCTATATTTTTGGTATTACCTTGCTTCAAAATCTATTTTGTAATATCTTACACAGTATAATTAAATTAGCATCTCTTTTGTATGTACTGATATCAGAGTCATACCTTGACTAAATGCTACAACTTTTTCTGGCACCTGTATGCTTCTTTTTAAAATTATCAAAGACATTTTTAGGTCATTTTGTAATTTCTGCCACAAAATCTATCATCTATTTTATACAAAGTTCCCAGACTTGGACTCGGCTCAGACTCGGCAAGGCTGACTCGACTTGTGACTTGGCAAAACTCGGCAAAGTGAACAAACCCAAGAAATGTAGAGATTTTTAAGGATTTAAAACTTGTTACATGTACCCTTTATTGAATAAAGCTTAAGACACATAACATCATTAAATAGAAGCTAATTTGATCACATACATAAATTTACATCGATCACATACTACAATACTACAAACGCAAATTATAGCTGAAGTAAATAGCAAACATAGATATATAAAATTATAAATATTTAGGGCTGCAATGAAATGCTTTTTAGGGCTGCAATGAAGAAATAGAACCGAAAAAAACAAATTAAAACATTCATTTTTTTAATGTTTCTTTTTGTACACAACTTAAGTTCGCTGGCCGAGTCCTGTCATCGGGACTCGGCGAGTCACACTGAGACTTGCGACTCGCAATGACTCGGCGAGTCACCTCCCTAACTCAGCCAAGTCCGAGTCAGAGTCCCTGTGAGTCGGCAGGGCCTACTCATCTTGCGACTTGCCCAGACTCGGCTAATCATGGCGAGTCTGGAAACTCTGATTTTATACTCTTGTTATGCCCTAATTTTCCAGAATCCAGTAAGTACATCAATCTCGTTACAGAATTCGAAATTATCTATGTATGTATCTGTTGAGATGTGATTCAAAGCTGCATAATTGTGTTTATAATATCTGCCCTGAAAGATTATTAAAGATTTTGATAAATAACCCCTTGAGGTTTTTGAAAGCTTTGATAATGAAGACTTTGACGTTTGTAAGTTTTATATTGTAAAGTTATTTAATAAAATACTAATACCATCTTATATCCTCAAATAGTTAAATTCACCTCATGTCTAAACATATTAGTACCACCTTATGCTTGAACATATTAAACCTACCAGATCCCATGTTGTGACTATACGATTCTCTTTTCTTCATAATGAGCCATCTTCTATGTCAAATCTTTGACATTAGTTGTTTTGTAAGCCACAATTGAATCCTTGTCTCACATGGTCATGAATATTGCTTTTGTTGAATTAAGTCAATGTCTTTGCAGGGCCAACTAAAGGAGCTTTTCAATTAATTGGATGATGCAAAGATTAGAGCTTTGGTGAGGGGGGGAAGACAAAAATGGTTGAATTCATAAGGTGCAGAAGGACCCAAAATGCATGCCTAAGTGTTTGAAAGGGTTGAAAAAGGACTAAAGAGGTGTACCTTTCCATTGAATGTCCAACTAAGAGTGAGCTTCTTGGGAAAAAAGAAAATGCTTAGCAGGTTAAAAAGTGTACTTTAATCTAAAAGGTGGCTTACATGAAAAAGTGGATATGTTACCCAATCTCAAAATAAAATAGGAACAATAATTGGCTTAAATAACAAAAGTGGGGGTGTTTCACTAGGAGAATACCGTCAACTTGAAAACATTGCAAAAGGTTTACAAGAAGGCCCATAAAGTGTGCTTTTCCAAGAAGAGTTCACTTAAATAAAACTTAAAAAATTAAAAAGTGCATATGACCCCAAAAAGAGTGCCTTTATGAAAAGTGAAATTCAAAATATGAAATAGGGAATCAAGTGCAAAAAAGTGCACTTCATGAGGGAAGTGAACTTAAAAACATAAAAAAGTTGTTCCAAATTCTCTAGAAGCATGCGTATGTGAGAGAGGAGGGAAAATAAGTGAAGTTCACAATAGAAAACTTGTCTGAGCACTCTATTCTCTGTAAGATGCCACCCCTGTTTTTTGACGAAACCTTTTGTATTTCGAAATCTTCAAAAATAGATGTTTCATCAGACAATATGCATGCCACACTAAATTCGTAATTTTCCGGTATGAGTTTTTTTAGTGATTGATGAGTGTAAAACAAATCCACAATGAAATAGAGAAACTAACAAGATATTCAACCAAGCGAATATTACGCATATTACTTCACTGAATAATCAGATTATACTTATAGTAACAAAAGTACCTTCCTAGATATTCTCAGATCTGAGTCTATTAACTGCTCTTTTGGAACCAATATTCATAGTACAGTTGTAAACAACAGCAACAAAGCTCACGCTTCAAACAATTAAGAAGACTCAAATACAATATATTAAACAGATTGCTAACCTTGACCTTTCCAATAGATAGAAAGGAGCCTCTAGGATCATCTATTTCCGGCACTTGCTATTCTCCTACAACTTTGCAACCCATGTGACTTTGACCTCGCAAGCTTTGATTACAAAGCTAACAATAGTTATCCACCACTTGATAATGACAAGCACCGACCTTGAAATAGAAGTCTACACCATACAAAATGTCTAGGTCATACCCGACTTCAGAATGGACAAGCATGATAACATTGAATACGACAGTAATCAAGAAGGATACTTAGAGCCATGCATTCTGTGCTAGCTGACCATTAGGATGAACACGTACCAATATTGCCTTTTCAATTCCTAACATTGGACGAGTCACATCTGTTACCTTCCAAGCTCCAGCTCGTGACCATTAAGGGTGGCACGATGGGTCCATTATCTTTTAAGCTTCCAACGACTCAGCTCCCGTAATAAGAACATAGAAATGCATTAAGTCTTGTCCGAGCGTGTAAACAATAGCTCCACCTTGATTACCAAATAGGAATCATTTCCAAAAAGCATGATAACTATTCATACGCACAACAAAGGCAACTCTTTGACAATGAACGAAAGAGATCTACCACAACGACAACCACAAACTCCAACTCGTTGAGTACTTTCCCTCCACGATGGTGAATGCCATTAGTTGCAGCTAAACTCACTACTGTAAAATCAGTTTGTCGATTCATATACGGGAACAACAAACACAAGACCCAGTGACGTCTAATATGGCTCTCAAACAAGACATAATCATCTCACATAATGGCACATTCTTCATTCACAAGAAACATGGTGACCATACTTTGAAAAGACCACATGACATTATCATTCCCGTCAAATGTAAGAAAATCTCCTCTAGTCTGAATTCCACATGATAGTTTAAATAACACACTTTAGTTGTGATAACTATAATAGAGCTTGGTCCTGTTCGATATTCTGTGAACCATGAAACGCTAAAAGATGTAGGGTTTCTTTAGGCGTTATCTTTTTGTCAAGTCTGTATCGAATCACAAGTGTTCCAACTTCTGCAAAAAATTCTGTCAATACCCAACCGCTCAGTGTAATGCCCAGGAAGATTAAACTCCAAAACGATATCAACTAATTGCCTCTAGTCTTTTATGGTAAGTAGCTTAATTTATGAAAAAGATAGTGCCACTTTAATTAATTCATTCTCAATCAATAGAATATGTGAGGCCAATTTTAGGGGATATAACTTTTCTTCAAACACGTAAAATATTCATAATATTTCAAGTAGAAGAAAATATTCAAATCTCTAGTGGATTAATAATATCCAGAATATAATGTCCTTATTTCTTCAAGAAATAGAAGCATAATATTATTATTTCTAAAACAATTTCGAAACCTACAAATTTGTCTCTAATGGAGATTTCACAAATTTACCCTGCTGTGAACTCTTTTGCAAATCTACCCACAAAATGAATTGGGTTTCTGTCCAATCCAATGAGAAATCCTGAAGATTTTCGTCCTTAGGTTTCAGAATTGAAAGCCAAATGCTGTCAAACTTCTCCAAGGGAAAATTACCAAAACCCCTAGCCTCTTGAATGATCCTCTCCTCGTTTTTTAATAGCACACTCAAGAGATTCTTGGCCTTTCCTCTGCTTTGCCTCTTGATCTTCCTTTTCCTGTCTTTTCATTTCCCCCTCTTTTAATTTAAACTTAGGAAATAAGAATAAATTAACTTATTAAATTTTTATTAAAGTCACTTTATTAAGTTAGTTAAATAATATCACTCTTATGATTTACTTTTGAGGGATAATAGTAAATAATATTTATTTTTCCAAGGTTTTCAGAAGGGGACATTACTGTAAAGAGCCTGTCTGGCTCTTTGTCAAAACTTAATGCAATATTCACTTAGCACCAATTAAAATCTAAATACTCTCTTAAAATCAAGATATCATTTTTTTGTAATTTTCAAATATAAATGAACCAGAATAATTATCAACAATTCAGTGCACAAATTCGTAAACAAATACTAATCTGAAATTGTCTTGCTTTATATTATCCCTTCCAAACGTAACTTTGCCAAATAGTGCAATGATTAATGTCGAGTCTACCTTGGGAACAATCTTCCTTCCTTGCTGGCAGCGTAACCATTAAATAAGCTGCGTGGCTTCCACTCTTTCTTGCTGGCCACTGGTCTCAGAACATACGCGCCACTAACAAGCTAATTTCCCCCACACTAATGATAAGCGTATCTCCACTGAATACGCGCAGAAGGCTGAAGGATTAAAACCAAACACCATCCGACATGCAAGCTTCAAGGACGGTATGATATCAAATTGCTGCGGCTTCTCTCCTTGTGCTGTAAATAACTACGCCAAGCAAACAACATCCACTTCATGCAAATGCCGATTGATTACACAATTCATTGGATAAACAACATCCAATTCAAAGTGCTGGAACAACTTGATCGAATTCACAATTCGATAAGCACAAAACTCTTCAAACCCTTAACTAGTTTCATTCTAGAAATTCATAAATATGCATAAGATGATTTCCTCAAGAGTTTCAAAACTGTTATATGAAAGCTCGATCTTCTTCTACAAGGCTCAAAATTCATATCTTCAAGCATACATTTCAAATAACTTAAAAGCTCTGAGAAATATTGAAAAGCATCGATACTTGTTTTTTTATTCATGTCGAGGGTCTGCAACCTCGCGCCATGATTGCTGATGACGTTTGCTTCGTGTTTCGTTTTGCGTGATATACATGTGACATTTCTTGTGCTCCGTGTCTCTTATGTTTTCTTTTGTTTCGTTTGATAAATCTTGCATGCGTTTATTTCTCTTCAGTTTGGTTATGTTGGTTTTGTGCCCTGCCTTGCCTCTGTGTTTTGGGGTTTGATTTGCCTCCGGCCTGGGTCGCGCGTGTGATGGGAGAGCCGAACCATAATGGCGGTGAAGGAGAAATTATTATGGGTGATGCGAATGCAAGTGGCATTGATGAGGTTATTAAAAATACTGAAGAGGGTCTTATTGATAAAACAAAGGATAAGCTTTTGTATAAACAAGTGGTGGCCGAAAGCTCTTCAAATTTCTCAGCCAGCGCAGGATTTAATGGAGTTTTCTGTAGAAAGGGTGCTGAACCAGTACATGGAGAATTGAGAGGAGGACGGGCCTCAGCCGATGGAAGTGGACGAGCTGCTGGGGGAGATGCCGAGTCTGGTGGAAACGGGGGAGAAAATGGTAAGCTTCCTTCTCTGGGTCTAAAGACACTCTCTTTCTCCTAACGAGGATATGGTGAGTGCAATTAAATCTGAACAAAATAGGCTTAAGAGTGTTGCTATCTTCTTTGTTTGCCTAGATAAAGAGACAATGCCTGCCCTAAAGTTTTTTGATGACTGGTTGGCCTCAGTATGGGGAAAAAAACTTGGAATATATGGTACGTATTGTAGAATGGTTCAAAAAGGGTTGTTTGTTGTTTTTTTAAAGAACCACAGTATGCAGGAGAGAGTGTTGGAAAAGAGATTCTGGAATGTAGGCTGCTCCATGTTCAGGGTCTACCCTTGGTCTCCTAAAGGAAATTTTGAAAAAGTTGTGGCCAGGTCGGCCCCTAACTGGGTTGAAATTAAAAATCTGAATGTGGAATTCTGGCCCTTTATCTCTCAAATTTTGAAACCCTTAGGCTCGGTGCTCCAAATTGAATAGTCTCGTGTCACCCTTCCCCATTTGAATGCTAGAGTCCTTGTTGCTTTAGCACCAGAAGTCGACTTTCCCGAGTGCATCTCTCTTGATTTTGATGGCGAGCTCTTTTGCTGGGAAGTCTCCCTTCTAGGTAATCTAAATGCTTGCTTCCAATGCAGATGCAATGAATATACTAAGAAAGAATGCCCAGCCCTAAAACATTTATAGCAAGGTTACCCGGAGATGGGGAGACTTTGAGGTCTCCGGTACCGGTACACCTATTTTTCAAAAATAGGAGACAGGGGTACTTGGAGACGACAATTTTTTTTTAATATAATTTAATTATTTTTAAGAAATACCATAGATTTATAACATAGTGCTTTGAAAACAAGAATAGTGGAAAGTTATAAGTATGAAGTTATGAACATTGAACATTTAAAAGTTTAAAGAGTCAAAGACTAATACTAAATAGTAATGTCATATTAATATAGAGTCAAATAGTTCAAAAGTTCAAAACTCTTATTGCATATCTCATAGTCAT
>MU228359.1:5733000-5756835 GCA_018584345.1 Thuja plicata | reverse complement strand
GTTAAAGGTTTGACCCTGTTAGGAGTCTTTTACAAAACCCTGTTAAAGGTATATGGCTCACTGCCCAATAGGATGAAGGCTACAACCTTCTGAAAGTTGATATACACTATATCAAAAGTGAACTGCTGTGATGACACAGTTGTCTGATCAGTTCCGTGTATGCGCGAATGCTCTTACTCTCTTAAAGAGCTATATCATATACTGACTTCATTATACTGCTCTTCTGTATCTTCCTCTTACATTATAATCGACACTTGTAACATAACTTTACATTACATACTTATATGTTCATAGCCGAATAGGCGCGACCCAAAACAAGACTCTAGTCGGCCCTAAAACAAAATACACATCGCTTCCGAACAAGTCGGCTAAAGCGTGTTTACTACAATGTTAATTACATCATTACAAACATATAATCAAAGGCGCTTAGCCATTACATTACAAAATAATTCACGTTGATCAAAACAGTAGTCGGCTTCCATGCTCTGTCTTCTGGACTGCTGGTCTACTGATCTGCCTGTAACTTCGCCGTACTGTGGTTCCGTACTATGCGTGTCTGGATGTAGCATGTACACGTGTCATACAAGATATATCTGAACGCGCATATGCTGACTCGATCTCTCGCACGTGCGCTGATGTGCTGATCGCTGAGTATCTCTGTCTACCCTGTTTTCCATACTTAGTCATTTTGTCTTTCATGATAGAAACTAAACATGACTTTGTTGCCATGATGACAACACAAAATGAGTCATGCATCCTCAGGAAGTCAACTTGCCAACATGATATCCATCTTCTTCCACAAGCTGGTATATAACTTCCTAAAATATCTTAAACCCATATCTCATATTATAGACTTAGGTAAACTAAAATGCACCCAAACATTAGTAAAAACAACTCAACTGTTTTACGCCCTTTTATTGTTTTTTTACATGGAACTAAAACAAACATCATTAAAAATATATTTACAATAGCAAACAAGTAGTCATATAATCATATTCATGCTTTGACATAGGAGAGCCCCCAACAAAACCCATAGAGATTCAATCTTGTAGGTACACGTTTTAAGGCTTGTTCATGCAACATAACATCCTCCCCTGAATTTTGAAACTTCTTGTAGTTTTGGATAATGCACATACCTTTGCAAATGAGTTATGGTTTTGCCGAATCCGAATACCCCACAAACTTTGGAGATACCAACCTTCTTGAGCAAAAATCTTTACTTTGGCAAACCTTTTTTCTCCAAGCTTGTGGAGAAGCCCATCTTTAAAAAAAGTCAGCTTTCTTTCTGCTCAATGTTTATTTGTGTTCAATTGTTGATAGGTCTCCTCAAAATCTGCATCCCGGGCAAATTCTTTTCATTAATCTCTCGGGTGGAAGACCAAGTGCTGAACAATTGCCAAAACTGAAACATGCTTTGCGTTTGTTGACTTTGATTGTATACTTATTACTACATTCATGCTTTTTTTTTACTTCTAGTATCTTGCCTTCTGTAATTAATTTAGTGCCTGCAAGTATTGAAAAAGGTTTGTGGGACTTGTATGCAACATGCATAATTGTTTGTTTTTCCAACAAATAATATTGCTATTTGTAAATGTTTTGGACTAGTCGATGCATTTTTCTTTACAATGGGGCAATCCAGTGCAATGTCAACCCTGAAAATGTGTAAAGCTTAAACTCAAGTTTTAATCTGATGGTTGATGCAACTGAACAGATGCAATTTTCTCTCATGTTTTACTCATTTTTATCATCTTCATCGTTTTGTCTTATATTTTCATTTTGTATTGGCATTGTAATTGTATCCTAGGAATATGCATTCGATGATCTCTAATTGGTGCTTGCCTCCATGTTTCTAAAAGATATAAAGATGCCTACCTCAAAATACTTTATCATTATATGAATGAGGGATTGACCTTTTGTTTTAGTGATTTATCTTTGGCTTTCCATATCTAGTCTTCCTTTTCGTGTGCTTTCCACTATTTCCCTTTATGTCCACCTAATTAATTTACTTTTTGTCATCACATTTGTAGATGCTTGTCTTAATGTCTTTCTAATTTTGCAACTTGAAGACTCTATGCTCAATGAGCATTATTTATTATCTTGTAGTTTCCAATGTGGGTTTAACGTGTCCATTTATACACAATTCTGAAACATGCAGGGTACAAGAAGATGTTATCAAGTCATTGTGTTTGCATCAACCGACACTTCTTCAAACATCATTTAACCGTCCAAATATTTACTATGAAGGTAAAGTGCAATTTGAATTATTAATACATATTCTTATGTGAATTATTAATACATATTCTTAGCAGCTTGTAAAATTGAATTTAAACTGTTAGGTTGAGTTTGGAGCTCCAGTTATGATAGTTTCCACCTCCTCTACCAAATAGAAACCTTGAAACCCCATTGAAGATGCTTTTTGGCCAACTTAAGAATGTTGAACTTGAAAAGATAATATTTATGTGATGTTGTGTATAATGTTTCTCGAGTATATTTTTTGTATTGGGATATGTTAACATATTCTGCAGAAGTTATAATCTTTGTAGATAAAACTTTCTACTTCTGTACATGTCATGTTGGTATGTGATATCTTTACATGACGTGACCTATAAAGTTGTTTTGAATACATTCACTTTTTGTGAGATTTTAGGGTACAAGATGTTGAGGTAGTGATATGCGAACAATAGATAATTGGTTTGAGACACTTTATTTGCTAAGCACCATAATGTCACAGTCAAACATAAATTCAAATTAAATGAAATAAAAACAAACATCTATAAGAACAAGATAATCATATATAGAATAAAACACCATTTTTAACTACACTGAACTCTTGCAACTGCATTATAAGGCTGCCAACCTCATTTAACAGCTTCAGTCATGCAATGCAATGAAGATATGTTTATTGGTTATGGATATATATAGAATATTTAACCTAGAAAAATCATAGAGATGGACTCTTAGCTTGAATAGGGCATAGGAGGAATAATTTGTCACAAAAAATGAGATTTTGAAATAATGAAGAAGTGTTTCAAATTTTGAATGATACTTTTATCTTTTTTTTTATGAAATGTACTGTATAACTCCCACAGAGGAAGAAATGATTGAACTGCATGACATGTTTATTGTGTGGTCCAATGAGATTTCGCCAAGTTATCAATCCTGGTTCTGATACAAGTTCGTGTTTGGGTTCGGGTTTGCAAGCTCGGCAAATTTTTTTTCTTGGGTTCTAATTCGGCATATATATATTGATATACTATAAAATATATATATATATATATATATATATAGAGAGAGAGAGAGAGAGAGAGAGAGAGAGAGAGACATCATAGATTCATACATGTAACATGTTCAATGTTTAGTCATCATTGGTTCAAACTTCAAACATATAATAGGCTGAGACGTTCGTTTGACTGTAATTATGCATTATGTCTGCCTGACTAAGTGTCTCAATTACCACGCATCGCACCACTCAACTCGGCTTCCAAGTCGAGACTATGTTTATCCGTCTGAATTATTCCAAAACTAAAGTCAAGTAAAGGTTCCCAAACCACAACTTATCCTTGATCTTTGCTCAAACCTTTGCAAGTATGAAATATTGAGTCTAGTGATAATAGCAAAGATTGATTTTGACAACAATGACATGTTTTCTAGCAATTTTTTGAAACCACCCATCCAGACAGCCAACTACACATAAATTCAAATACAAAAGCATGCAAGAAAGCCCAAAATTAATTTTCACTATAATAAACTTCAGATTTATCTTTTAGGCAACTTTGGTTCTGCACAGGTCCTTGTAGTAACCGCCCCATTTTTTCGGCAGCCGCCTACTCTTGAGAGCTGAACGAAACTACAGTACGATAGAAAGGGAGGCACTCGGCATGGTGTACTCCGTACAAAAGTTTCGGCTCTAGCTGTTAGCAACACCATTCACCTTCTACGTGGACCATCAAGCATTGATGTACCTGGTCAATAAGTCAATCATCCAAGGGAGAGTAAGTAGGAGGTTGCTCTTGTTGCAGGAATACACCTTCAACTTTGTGGTACGGCTTGGGAAGAGCCACTTAATAGTAGATCAACTCTTGCAAATCAAATGGGGAGAGCCTATATAGGGAGTAAATGAAGACTTTATAGACACACCTATTTTAGATTGCAACATTGCCACCTTGGTATGAAAGTATTGGCGAGTGCTTATCTATGTCCATATTTTCACGAAACATGCTGCCATGTGAGAGGAGGAAATTATCCCTGAAAAGTAAGACATTCCAGTTGATTAATAGGTTACTGTACAAAATGGGGCTAGATCAAGTTCTTTGAAGATGTGTAATGCAGGAGGAAATTTTTGGGGTGCTGAAGGAGTGACACAAAGGGTTGGCTAGAGGCCACATGGACTCAGACGCTACCACACAGAAAGTGCTGTTGCCAGGACTGTGGAGGCTGACCTTAGACACGGATGCCCGAGAATGGGTACTCAGATGCGATACATGCCAAAGGGTGGGCAAGCTATTGATAAGAGGGACTTCATTCCATTGTTCCCTTTGCAACAACAAGAACTGTTCGAAAGGTGGGGTCTCGACTTCGTCGAACCATTGAAGGTGACTAACATTCACCGATGTCGATACATCGTGGTGGCCACCGAATGTCTTACAAAGTGGGTGGAGGCAAGGACACTCCCCGACAACACTGCACTAAATACGGCAAGGTTCATGTATGAACAAATCATAACTTGATTTGGCATACCCATTCAAATTACAAGTGATAGAAGGGTACACTTTGTAAACCAGGTCATTCGATGGCGGAATTCAGGATATTTCATAACTTGTGAAATCCGTACTACCCTTGGGCCAATAGATAGGTCGAATCAACAAACGAGGTACTGGTGTCAATTTTGTACAAGTCATGTAGAATGGAGCAGGAAGATTGGGAAGAAAGGCCCTCTGTTGTACTGTGAGCATACCATACCGTGTACAAGGCCACGACAGGACACACTCTCAACAAGAAGCTATGGTGCCAACAGAATACACTATATCGAGCGTTAGAATTGAAGTAGAGAGTCGGCTTGGGGACATAGAAAGTTTGAATGAAAGTTTGTTTAATGTCATGAAGTTGGACGAAAGACGAATGACAAAACATTGGGCAACAAAGGTGGCCCAACGGAGACAAGTTCTAGCATGACAAACATCTCCGACGAATGAACTTATGGCCAAGACAATTGGTACTAAGTACAATAGTTGTAACGAACTCTGACTTCGAAAGTTCAAAATCGGTTGGCTTAGGCCCTATAAAGTAAGGGAAGTGGGTAATAATGAAGCAATTAAACTCATCACGCTGGACGAAAGACCATTCAAGGAGATAGTGAACGGATCTAAATTAAAAATCTACCAGGAGAGGAAGGTACTCACTATAGGAATCAACATGTTGGGATATGCAACTCGCGGGAACCAGACAATCGGATGCAGCCAAGAGATTGAAGAAGACCCGGTGATAACAAAAGCAATGTATAGGCTAGACCTCGACTGGGCCAAACTGATGATGGCACTAGAAGAAAGATTGGCAAGAAAGCATGTAGACAACATTGCAGTCCTAAGGGTGCATAAGAATCTTACAAATGTGCTTTTTGGCACACCTGCATTATGGGTACAAATTAATTGCTATTGGAAGTGGAAGGCACCTTATGAAGGGAGGCGGGAGGTATATGTGGTTTATGATATTGATGAGGAAGTGGACGAGAAACGAAAGGAGAAAGCTGGGAAGGAGGTCTGAGAGGAAGACTTGGAAGAAGAGAGACCTGGAGGAGTATGGTGCTACTCTCGGGCCATGCTTAAAAATGGTCGTAAAAACCGATGACCTATTCATTGCAGAAGGGGATGGGTACACTGAACACATCATTGAAAAATGCATTGTCGAAGGCAGGAAAGCTCCATACCGGCCTACTTCGATTGCACTATGGAAGGTAACTCTAAACACTTTTGGACCTCCAATAGTGAACAGAGAAGAAGCTGTATGGTACCACAAGTATGGTGGTCACTCTGTCGACAGGAGTTATAAGGGTGTGGAACTAGCACCCCTAGTTGACAATATATTCGACCTCGAATACATTGGAACTTGTGAAAATGAATGCTACAAGACACCTCCAGAAATCTGCATGTGGCGATATGCATCGAAAGTCAAGATTCGGACCAGCGATGTACCAAAGGGAACAAAAAGAAAGATGGATCGGGAGAATGAAGAACCACCAAAGAGGTAGAAACCCGATATGAAGGAAAACAAAGAAGTCAAAAGAAGGAATCATCCTCTAATAGTGAAAAGAAGAGGATTCAAATGGAAATGGACGAGGAACCCATAAAGTAAGTTGGTAAACCCAAAGTGGAAGGAAGGAGCATATCGTTCAAAAAAAAATTAAAGTTGAAAAATATTAAAAAAATAAAAGGGGAAGGGGAAATAAAAGAATCGAGGAACTTTAGTGAGATTAAAGAAAGTGGTGGAATAAAAGAATTATAGCTAATTTAAATAAATTTTTTGGAAACACAAACCCTAATGAACCGAAATAAGTATTAAGTTCCCCCTAGCCAAACCCCTTGGCAGATGCAAGTGTGTGAAACAGGAAAAGTGAAGGAAGGATTTGACAGACATTGTGAACAGCATCTTTAATGTCCCCTTCTATGCGCTAGGCCATTATGGCGCTTGATTAGTCTATCTCCCCGTCCGGATAGGCTAATGGCTACTTCTGGAGGACGCTAGCCAGTCACAGGCTTTATTTTGGGTATTTTTTAGTATTTGGGAGCCCTTTCCATAATTAAGTCACTTTATTTTATAAAGTAAGTTTATAAAGTTACTTTATCACTTAAAGTCATTTTATATTAAAAAGTAACTTAAGTGACTTAAGTGAATGAAATTTATCCCACATTGCTTAGTATTATGTGCTTTCCCTCATATCGAGGTTATAAAAGCATAAAGCTCTCCTTGGGAAAGACACCATGAATTTTTATAAAAAAAAAGAAGATAAATTGATCAAGTTGCTTAGGTGACTGGTTATTTCTCCAAGGACGCAAACCCTTGAGAGATTTATTCAAGGTTGGACGCAAACCTAGCCTTCTACATAAGGTGGATTCACAAAGGGTCCATAGTTGAATCAAAACGGTGAACTTGGATTTAAGTTTTCAGAGCTTTGCATATTCTGGTTCTCTAGTGCTTGTGCCTAGGTGTCAACTTCTGGTAATGCAGTCTTGTTCACACTGCCTGGGTACATTTTAGTTTATCAGGGATGGGATCTAAGAGTCTTTAAAGACATCATCTAAGTATCGGGCATGGAGCCACTACCGAGCATAAACAGCACACCGCCATCTACTCCACGGGCTGCGTGCATTGGGATTGGTTCATAACCCGCGGCCAGCAAGTCTGTAGCAGCTACTGGAGGATACACGTCCGCTGAGGACAAACTCAGAATGACCAGCAAGAGACCCGTGGTGTCAGTCAGCACCACGCAAAGACTAGTGGATGGGACCCGATATCATATAGGTGTGACTGAAGGTGACGAGAGTTGGAAGAGTGACTACCGCAGCTGGGTGAAGGATGCTACAGGAGATAGTAAGGGTTTGGGGGAACATTTACATTTTGGTGAAGCATTGTTACATACCATGAATTAGAGTTTGGCAACTACAACTTCCAACGCAGGTAGTCTATGTGTATCGCCACTCATTGACAGTATAGGCTTATACGGCTATGGTGCTGATTAATGAAGGTGCACACTAATACACTCTTTTTTTGATAATATCTTGTAACGAGCTCTGTCTGAATCCTATGCAAATATCTATTTGATGAATTATACATTCTATTATAAATTGCATGTAAAACTTGTATGACATATATACAAACCTTAAGCATACGTAAGTCCCAGGCTGAATATATTAAAAGAAAAACTCAGAAGTGATTACATTCAACTGTGTCATTGGAGGTCGATTTTATCATTTTTTCTATTGCCCCTATTTTGGGATATTACAGTGGTATCCGAGCCTTTGATCTTGCCATCCTAGTGGGTTAGATTTTCAGATTAACAGGGTGGTACAACAGTGACAATGTTGAGTAGGTATGCATAGCAGGCACAAATCTTACAGCTTTAAACATAACATAGTTGAATAGGAACAACCAGAATCCTCATTACAGGTTGATATAGAGAACAATCATACCGAAACAGACGAGGAGATTGTATTTGAACAGGTTACTCGGGGTACAAATATGGCTGAGGATACAGAGAGAGAGGCCAAGGAAACATTGAGGGCCATATGCGACTGACAAGATCATATGCGACTGACAAGATCATATTGCTGATGTATTACAACAGCTTACAGGGGTTATCCAGCAATTGACAGTAGCATCTAGGAGACCCCAGAGCCACGACAGTGGTGGAGACAGTGTAGCAGAATCACCTAGGGTAGGTAGAGCCCCCACTCATACTTCAAATAGGCCACTCATGCCTAACTTTGCGGAGAATAATGCAGGGGAAGAGGTAGCACAGACTGAGGCAACGGGCATTCTTCCAGAGAATGTGACAACCATGCATGATGAGTGCGATATGTTACCAGATAATGTCAAAGCTGATTTAACCTTTCCCCAGTATATGGCTCAGAAGAGAGAATTCGGCAGGGCTCAGTAGGATAGGAGACTCAGGGGTTAGAACAGGGATTTATAACATGCAATGAATAAATTAACTTTGCCTACATTTGATGGCAGAGGTAAGACATCTGCAAGAACTTGGATTCACAAGCTAGACACCTTTCGGACCCTCAAACCCATGTCAGAAACAGAGGCTATTAAGTTTGCCACAATGCATTTAGAGGGAACAACATAGGACTGGTGGCATCATGGTCTTGTCACCCAAGATCATGGGCTGATTACTTCTTATGAGACTTTCAACGCGAATTTGATTACCCGTTTTGACAGGAAAGACAGAGGTTTATTACAGAGAGTTAGCTCAGCTGAGATAGAGTGGGTCCTTGGACCACTATATTGATGAGTTTCAAAGGATTTCCATCATGGTTCCTGATATGTCTTAGAAGAGGAAAGTGATGTTGTTCATTGAGGCTTTGCAGGATAGATTCAGAGGTTTGGTTATAGTTCTCATGCCAAACACTTTGGATGACGCTATTAAATTAGCACATGACTTGGAAACACCTTCTTCTATATTGCAGCCGCTTGAGAAAACATTTAAGGGATCCTCTTCATTTCAAAAGAACAAAAATCAGAATAAGAGTATGCCCCCTAGATTGGATTTTGAAACAATAAATGAGTTGACAAGGAGGAAATTATGCTTCACATGTAGAGAGCCTTGGACTCCAGACCATAGGTGCCTTGGAAAAGGCAAGATACATTACATTGAGGTGGCTTCCGATGGTGAACACGAACATGAGGGCAGTGATGATGAGGACAGCGATGAGGAGGCTCAGGAAGAGCAATCAGCGGAAGAAAGGAAGAGGAAAGCCCCCCATGAGCAGCCCCCTATTACTTTAGCATCTCTTTCAGGTATTTCCACATGTCACTCATTCCGTTTGAAGGGGGTGGTTAGAGGGCAGCAAATCATTTGCCTTCTGGATACAGGTGCTAGTCATAATTTTATTAGCACAGGTATGGTTTCTAGGAGGGGATTACAAGTAGTTGACATTCCCAAGTTTGAGGTTAAGGTGGCCGGAGGAGATTTGTTGAGCTGTACAGGGAAGATCGCCGGACTCTCGATTCACTGTGGGGATTATCTTCTGGAGGTTGATTTCTATGCATTGATTTAGATTGTCTTGATTCCATTTTGGGTATGTAGTGGCTATAGACCCTAGAAAGCTACACTATTGATCACAAGTTGAAACAGTTGGAGTTTATGCAGGGTGATCAGCAGATTGTTCTTAAGGCCATGCCAAATGGCGGGCCCAGGTTAGTGTCAACTCACAGGATGGAGGCCATCATGAGGCATAGCAATATGGAGTGGGCAGCCCAATGTTTCATATCCTCCAAACCCACACCAGATTCAAGGCAGCAGGTTCACATTGATATCCAGGGTGTGCTTGACAAGCAAAAATGGGTTTTTGAGGACATCCCTCCATGTATACCTCCAGACGGGGGGTTTGAGCACATCATTGAGTTGGAGGAGGGCACCAAGCCAGTGATCACTACTCCTTATCGTCACCCCAGACACTATAAGGAAGAAATACAAAAGACGATTAAGGAGCTTCTAGATATGGGGCATATCGGGCCTAGTTCTAGCCCCTTTGCTTCTTCAGTAGTTTTGGTGAAGAAGGATGGTACTCTTTGTATGTGCATTGACTACCGTGCACTCAATAAGAGAACCATTAAGAACAGGTATCTCATTCCCCGAATTGATGAATTAGTAGATGAGCTACATGGGGCAGTATATTTTTCGAAGATAGATCTTCGATCAGGATACCATCAGATACGTGTCCATGAGGAGGATGTTCATAAGACATCGTTCAGATGTCACCATGGGCACTATGAGTTTCAAGTGATGGCATTTGGGCACACTAATGCACCTGCTACTTTTCAGTCATGCATGAACCATTTATTCAAGAAGCAGTTGCGCAAAAGTGTCTTGGTGTTCTTTGATGACATTTTGGTCTTCAGCAAGACATGGGAGGAGCACTTACAACACTTGGATGAGGTTCTTAGGATTATGGAGGAGCAGTCTTTGTTTGCGAAAGAATCCAAGTGTCAGTTTGGATTGACTGAGATTCTCTACTTGGGACACGTGATAGGGGCAGACGGAGATAAGGTTCATCAGGAGAAAATTCAGGCAATTCTTGACTGGCTACCACCGAGGAATGTATCAGATTTGAGGGGTTTCCTTGGACTATGTTCTTATTATAGGAGGTTTATGAAGGGATTCTCTCAGACAACAGCCCCCTCACCGATCTTACTCGGAAAGGGGCTTTCAGGTGGACAGATGAGGTAGAGGTCTTTGATAGGCTTAAGACAGTCATGAGTACTTGTTCGGTTTGAGCGTTCGCGGACTTCTCTCGTCCCTTTGATCTAGAGTGCGATGCTTCAGGGAGTGGGATTGGTGCAGTGTTGATGCAGGATAGACACCCCATAGCATACGAGAGCAGGAAGCTTAAGGACAATGAGAGACTGTATTCTACTTATGACAAAGAGATGCTTTCCATTTTGCACTTCTTGGCTAAATTCAGACAGTACCTAGTGGGTGGCAAGTTTACAGTTAAGACAAACCACAATAGACTGCACTACTTCTTAGAACAAAAAGAGTTCAATGAAAGACAACAAAAGTGGGTCAGTAAAATCCTGGCATATGATTTTGACATTGAGTATGTCAAAGGGAAAAATAACATTGTGGCTGATGCACTTTCCAGGAGACCTCCAGTAGCGGCTTCTTGTGCTCTATCAGAGATCTTTGCAGATTGGAAGTCCCATTTGTTGGTTGAGTATTCTAAAAATACTCAAGCTTGTCAGATTTTGGATGGTCAGCTCCAGGACAGTAGGTACAAGGTAATCGATGGTATTATTCTCTATAAGGATAGGATCTACCTAGTACTAGGTTCTAAACTTAAGGCTAAGGTGATGAATGTTGTTCATGATGCAGCAACAACAGGACATCCGAGGTTTTTTAAAACCTACAGGCAGGTCAGAGAGAGGTTCTCATGGAAGGGCCTCAAGGATGATGTCCTTCAGCATGTCAGAGAGTGCTAGACTTGTCAGCAGAACAAGTCTGAGCACAAGCATCCTGCCAGCTTATTGCAGCCCCTTCCCGTTCCAACACAGAGATGGGAGGGTATTTCGATGGATTTTATTATAGGGTTGCCGAGAGTGCAGGGCAGGGATAGCATCTTTGTGGTGGTGGACAGACTTACTAAATTTGCTCACTTCTTCGCTATTGCAGCAGATTGGTCAGCTTCGCAGGTATTTGAGCTTTTCTTCCGGAGATTTTTAGATTGCATGATCTCCCCAAGGCCACTATGAGTGACAGAGACAGTAAGTTCCTCAACACCTTTTGGCAGGAGTTATTCAGGTTGACAAGTACTGAGTTGACTCCCAGCACTAGTTATCACCCACAAACAGATAGTCAGACGAAGATTGTGAACAAATGGGTGGAAGGTTATCTTAGAAATTATGTAGCAGGATAGCAGAGGGCATGGGTTAAATGGTGTATTTGGGGGAGTTTCGCTACAACTCCACCTATCACATGACCATTGGCATGTCACTGTTTCGGGCTCTCTATGACAGCGAACCTCTATCATTTATGGACCAGGCAATACAGGACAACAGGGCACCGATTGCGAGAGATTGGTTACAGGATCATTGGGATATTCTTAGATCTCTCAGGGAGAACATCCAGAGGGCACAGAATCAGCAAAAGATGTACGCTAATCGACATTGGACAGAGCGGAGCTTCGAGTCAGGGGATATGGTCTACCTTTGTCTTCAACCATACAGGTAGAGTTCCTTGAAGAAGAGTGGGTCCGAAAAGCTTAAGCCCCGATTTTATGGTCCCTATTGCATTGCTAGGAGGGTTGGTGAGGTGGCTTACGAGCTCGAACTACCGACAGACAGTAGGATTCACAATGTATTTCATGTGTCTTGAGTCAAGAGGGCGATCAGGCAGCAGATAGTTCCATCAATTGGATTACCCCAGCTAGATGAGGAAGGTAAATTGGTTTTGGTTCTTGTTGAAGTGATTGAGATTAGAGAGAGGAAACTACAAAACAGGGCTATCAGAGAGTATTTGTTTTGTTGGAAGGACTTACCTTTTGAGGACGCCACATGGGAGGGTGAGTCTATTTTGCAACACCCTGCATTGAGATTGCTTGAGGGCAAGCAATCCCGGGAAGGGAGGACTGTAATGTCCCCTTCTGCGCGCTAGGCCATTATGGAGCCTGATTAATCTATCTCCCAATTCGGATAGGCTAATGGCTACTTCTGGAGGATGGCAGCCAGTCACAGGCTTTATTTGTGGTGATTTTTAAGTATTTGAGAGCCCTTTCCATAGTTAAGTCACTTTATTTTATAAAGTGAGTTTTAAAGTTACTTTATGACTTAAAGTCATTTTATATTAAAAAGTGACTTAAGTGAATGCACTTTATCCCACATTGCTTAGTATTATGTGCTTTACCTTATATTGAGGTTATAAAAGCATAAAGCTCTCCTTGGGAAAGACACCATGAATTTAAAAAAAAAAGAAGATAAACTGATCAAGTTGCTCAGGTGATTGGTTATTTCTCCAAGAACGCAAACCCTTGAGGGATTTCTTGAAGGTTGGACGCAAACCTAGCCTTCTACATAAGGTAGATTCACAGAGGGTCCATAGTTGAATCAAAACGGTAAACTTAGATTTAAGTTTTCAGATCTCTGCATATTCTGGTTCTAAAATACTTGTGCCTAGGCGTCAACTTCTGCTAATGTAGTCTTGTTCACACTGCCTGGGTACATTTTAGTTTATCAGGGATGGCGTCTAAGAGTCTTTAAAGACAATGTCTAAGCATCGGGTGTGGAGCCACTACCGAGCATAAATAGCACGCCGCCATTTGCTCCACGGGCTGCGTGCATTGGGACTGGTTCATCACCCGCGGCTAGCAAGTCTGTAGCAACTACGAGAGGATACACGTCCGCTGAGGACGAACTCGGAACAACCAGCAAGAGACCCCATGGTGTTAGCCTGTACCACGCAAAGACTAGTGGATGGGACCCGATATCATACGGGTGTGACTGAAGGTGACGGGAATTGGAAGAGTGACTGCCGCAGTTGGTTGGAGGACACTACAGGGGATTGTAAGGGTTCAGCGGAGCATTTACGTTTCGCTGAAGCATTGTTTACATACCACGAATCAAAGTTTGGCATCTACAAGTTCCAACGCAGACAGTCTATATGTGTATCTCCACTCATTGACAGTATAGGCTTATACGGCTATGGTGTTGATTAATGAAGGTGCACACTAATACACTCTTGTTTTGATAATATCTTGTAACGAGCTCTGTCTGAATCTTATGCAAATATCTATTTGATGAATTATACATTCTGTTATAAATTGCATGTAAAACTTGTATGGCATTTATACAAACCTTAAGCATACGTCAGTCCCAGGCTGAATATATTAAAAGAAAAACTAAGTGATTACATTCAACTGTGTCATTGGAGGTTGATTTTATCATTTTTTCTATTGCCCCTATTTTGAGAGATTGATGAAGACCCGGTGATAACAAAAGCACTGTATAGGCTAGAGCTCGACTGGGCCAAACTGATGATGACACTAGAAGAAAGATTGGCAAGGAAGCATGTAGACAACATTGCAGTCCAAAGGGTGCATAAGAATCTTACAAATGCACTTTTTGGCACACCTGCATTATGGGTACAAATTAATGGCTATTGGAAGTGGAAGGCACCTTATGAAGGGAGGTGGGAGGTATATGTGGTTTATGATATTGATGAGGAAGTGGAGGAGAAACTAAAGGAGAAAGTTGGGAAGGAGTTCTGAGAGGAGGACTTGGAAGAAGAGATAGACCTGGAGGAGTATGGTGCAACTCTCAGGCCATGCTTAAAAATGGTCGTAAAAACCGATGACCTATTCATTGCAGAAGGGGATGGGTACACTGAACACATCATTGAAAAATGCATTGCCGAAGGCAGGAAAGCTCCATACTGACCTACTTCCAATGCACTATGGAAGGTAACTCTGAACACTTTTGGACCTCCAATAGTGAACAAAGAAGAAGCTGTATGGTACCACAAGTATGGTGGTCGCTTTGTGACAATAGTTATAAGGGTGTGGGACTAGCAACCCTAGTTGACAAGATATTCAACCTCGAATACATTGGAACTTGTTGTGAAAATGAATGCTAGAAGACACCTTCAGAAACCTGCATGTGGCGGTATGCATCAAGATCTGAACCAGCGTTGTACCTAAGGGAACAAAAAGAAAGATGGATCAGGAGAATGAAGAACCACCAAAGAGGTAGAAACTTGATATGAATGAAAACAAAGAAGTCAAAAGAATGAATCATCCTCTAATAGTGAAAAGAAGAGGATTCAAGTGGCAATTGACGAGGAACCCATAAAGTAAGTTGGTAAACCCAAAGTGGAAGGAAGGAGCATATAGTTCAAAAACAAATTAAAGTTGAAAATATTAAAAAAATAAAAGGGGAAAGGGAAGTAAAATAACTAAGGAACTTCAGTGAGAATAAAGAAAGTGGTGGAATAAAAGAATTAAAGCTCGTTTTAAAAAAAATGTTTGGAAACACTAACCCTAATGAACCAAAATAAGTATAAAGTTCCTCCTAGCCAAACCCCTTGGCAGATGCAAGTGTGTGAAACAGGAAAAGTGAAGGCTTTGACAAAGATTGAGAACACCATCCGTACGACCAGTTTTTTTGGTGGCATGAAGGAAGGAAGAAGACACTGGCCATACATTGTATGGAGATCACAAGGAAGGGTGCGTAGTCATATGACGTATGGTCGAAGAGAACAAAGTATTCTGTACGGAGACATCCTGTACGGTTGAAGAGTGTGGTGAACATTGTACAAAGACATTCCGTATGGTTGAAGAGTGTGGTGAACATCGTACAGAGACATTCTGTATGGTTGAGGAGAGTGTTCATCGTACAGATGCATCCTGTGGTTGAAGAGTGTGTGGTTCATCATATAGAGACATCTCGTATAGTTGGAGGGAGTAGTGTTCATCGTATGGATACATCTTGTGTGGGAGGGATTGAAGGAATGAGCAAGGCATACCGTACAGTTGAAGTGTGTCGTACTAGGAGCACATTCTACAACAGGAATTAAAGTCCACTGTACGGGCAGAGAGACAAAACACGTACGGACAAGTAGAATGTATGACCCAATAGTGCAATACACGGAGTGCAGGGGGTAATCAACGTAGCTGTGAGAACACCACAAACTGTACGAAGGTTGTTAGTACGGCCAATACAGAAATCTACACGACACTTGAAAATGGTAAAGTTGGCATTTTTCAAGATAGTTAAAATCAATTATGGGGATCCTAGGACAGGTAGTTATTCCATAAAATTTAAGTCTAGAAAAGACAAAACAAAGACATCACAAGCAAGTATGACTACATCCAACAACAGGAAGAAAGTACGATCAAAAGTGCCAATGGATGAGAGGGTAACTATTGAGTCTCACATTTGAGAGCGTTACTGACAACAAATCGAGGACACTCCAGATGATCACCCTGTGAAAAACTCCCTACAAAAGGCGGAGGTAAATAAAATAATTGTAATGCCTGTATTCAATCTCCGACAGTTTGAGCCTGTGTTGCGCATGATGGTTGCAGGGTACGACCGACACTCAAACAAGGCGATGGTGAAGTATTTCGGGCACACAACTGTTGTATCCTTCTGGCTGAAGGAGTTCACCAAGGTGTTCAACATTCCATCATGGGGCCATTCGGCAGTCAAAATCTCCTCCAAAATGTCTACTAAAGAAAAAGACCTGTTGCTTAAGTTAGTATGCAAGCCTCACCTCTCTATGCGGGAATGGGACAATTTTTGGAGTAGCAGTAATAGTTGGGGTTTGAAGAAATCTTACATTGTTTCAGCCGAGTGGAAGTGTATCCTTGACCGGGTAAAGAGTAGACTTATAGAATCGAGCAGGGCCTCCAATATAGCTATGTGGATGGTTAAATTGATGAATGACCTCATGAACGAGAGGGTGTACAACTGGGCGTATGTGTTATCAGAGCGCATTAAGGACTTTTTCAACCTCAAGCACAAGACCTTTTACATGCCTCATCATGCAATATCGTTGTTTCTGGAGGCCTTGCGAACACAAAAAACTGTGGACCAATGGATAAAATTTGTACCAACCAACAGGGTAGAGCACAATAACCTAGCCATGTTTTATTGGATGCATTAGGGTACACTTACGGTCGGAGGGGGAGGGGAACCCCTTCGGGAGAAACAACGGAAAGAGACTGCAATAGCTAGTACAAAGGTGGACGACAATGAGGAAGAAGAAGAAATAGTGGAATTATCCTCTTCTAAGAGTGAGAGTAGAGGGGAGTTTTAGATGGTACAACATGTAGGAGGTAGTGAAGAAGTACAATAGACGACTGCTCGAGGTGAAGGGGTTGGTACAAAAGAAGGAATCTCAACCGCAGAACAAGTTGTAACGGTAGTAGTGGACAGGGGAGTCAAAATATCTATAGTATCACTGGCCAAAATTTATTCACACCAGCAGCACTGCCACCCACCGCGCGACTGGTCATGCCACAAGCAGTACGACAAATCCATTGCACGCATAGGCTGGGGCCAACTACACTGTGCATAACTACTTCAAGAGGAATCCAAGAGGATACTCCTATGGCCTTTGTGGTAGCACTTGCGGGTAGAGCTATTACTCCAATGGCTGAAGGTAGGGTCCCTATGGTTGAAGGCTCGATACCTGTAGTCAAATGTGCGACCCCTATGGTCGAAGGTTCGGCCCCTACGACTGAAGGTTCAGTTCCACTCGCCACAGGAGCCAGGGATGAAGGGAGGATGCCACACCTGTACACCATGATGCCACGATAGGACGAAGTGTGCCACTTGTGCCTATGAGAGGAGATGAGATTGAAACTAGGCTTGACAACTTTTTGGATAGATTTGAGATGGGCATCGATTAAATTCCACTCTCTTCACCCACCTTGCTGATGGTCCAACACTTCCAGGAGACAAACATTTAACACGGGCCTAAGCTCGAAGGTTTGGAGTCCCTTAGAGATCAAGAGGTGGTACCAGCACTAAGGGAGGAAGTGATAGAAATTAAAGAAGAAAGTGCGCACCAAGTAGACTATAGGGACGAGGGATGCTAGCAGAAGAGGAATGCAAGATGACGACTACGTTTGGGTTTCCAAGCCCGACTTGAAAGATGCCCTAGGATCGCTCCAGATATATTTTGCAAAATTGGAGGGAGTTGTTGCAATTGCTCGTGGGATGGAAGACCTCACCAAGCAAGTAGACATGGGACCCGTCTCAGCCGAGGTAGAGAGGCTCTTGAGAATTTGCAGACCATTTTACAACTAGGGGATGGCCGCTCACAGAGACATTAGAGATGGTTGAGACATGGTGTAGACCATACACTCCTTAGGGACAAAGTGGCATGATGGGTGCTCTCCATTGCATGGAGCATGTATTCAGAGACACATTCCTCCAACTCCAAAGAGTTACCCAGTACGGGAGGAAGGTAGAGGAGTGCATGTTGGTAGTACACTGTGAGGCTGAGGCAACCACCCAAGAGAAGCTCGTAGAGTAGCAAAAAATTTCTTCTACTCTCGAGGAACAATTAATACACAAGTGAGTTCTGAGGTTAGGGAAGGAGACTCAACTTGTGGAGGTAGAGGGGCATTTGGGAGCCACTATGGGGAAGCTTGAAAAAACAAAGAAAGATTTGATAGATGCTATCTCACTAGTGAGAGTCACTTGAGAAAAATAACTGATACCAAAATGTGACCTGTGACTTCTTCGTCAGTAGCTCCCCAGGCCGACGTCCTTGACCACTCTAGGGCATCCTCTCACCCTACCTCCCAGTAGTTATTATTGTAGTACATCAGTCTATTTTGGTTTTGTTGTCTAGAAGATGACTACTTTTCTGGAGGGGGGCTGATGTTGGTGGCAATTTTGCCAATTAAAATAAGTTATGTTTTATTATGTAAAAGGCAATGTAATGACAAATAAGTTCTTTGGTAGTTGTAAGGAACCGATGATTGACACTCTTAACCAATCGTCAAGTGCTTTATATTGTGGGTTGGTGTGATGAACAAAATG
Source organism: Thuja plicata (assembly GCA_018584345.1). Taxonomy (NCBI): domain Eukaryota; kingdom Viridiplantae; phylum Streptophyta; class Pinopsida; order Cupressales; family Cupressaceae; genus Thuja; species Thuja plicata. The sequence continues at coordinate 5,738,070 of MU228359.1, read as the reverse complement.
GTGATCAATGGTAAACCATCAAGTTCATCATATATTGGAATACCAAACTCCTAGCAAAGTGAATCCGACTTGCACAACCAAGAGTAAGGATGCAAATTCATGATTCACACAAATGTGGGAGGGATTTTGATGGATTCCTTATGATAAAGATGAAAATGAGATGCAAATATGATAAATGACTAAGCAATAGGAAGAATGAACTTATCTTGAGATTAGGAGAAGGGGAATAAACTTCAGATCTGGTTTTGATTGTCACAGAACTGTCGAAATCAGAAATGGTTCTAGGTCTGGCACTCTGACTTCTGTAGCTTTCGACTTTGAAAATCTCAAATCCAAAGGACCATGTCAAAGAAAGTCGACCTTGTCCAAGTAAGTCGACCTAGTCCTGGAGGCTTCAAATCTGATGAAATCTGTGAGGGATCTGCCACTGGTTTTGAAACTCCCGAAATCAAGATCCGAAACTCCGACAATTTGTTCTTGCACACAAAAAGATGGGGAAGAAGGTTGTGGGGAGGGGCTTGCCTTTGTCAAGCCCCTGTATCGGAATCAACCTTGAATTGAACTAAATGTAATTTAAAGAATGATGACATGTAGAAGAGATTAGATCTAGACAATGGAATATATCATACCATGTAGATGCAACTGGCTCTAAGTATGTGATCAAGAATGTTGATGCAATAGCTTTTACTCAACACAAAAACCAAAAAGGAAATCATGTATGACAAAACCTCATGTAGTAGATGTTGTAATTTGCCTCAATGTTGAAGAGAAGAGGAAGACTTGATGGGTGAATGTGGATCTCCTTTGATGCAAAACTCTTTTATTTGTCCTTTAATGGGGAAAAGAGCTAGATCTATGGAAGGAAATACCTTGCATGCATGGGTGGTCTTGAATGCTGGAATGCTTGATAATGAATGCCTTCAATGGATTTTTGCTTGCACTTGAATATCTTGAATGCACAATAGCTTGCTCAATAGAATCATGATGTCAAAATGAGAGGAAGAGGCCTACTTTTATACACATTTCGGGGCTCAGATCTTGCAAGCCGACCTCAATTAAGTGCCTAGGAGAAAACACCCTTGCTTCGGGCCCGAAACCCACTAAATTGTAAAGCCCTAGGACAAGGCTGACTTGGGTCGACCTAGTCCAGGAGAAGGCTGACTTGAGTCGACCTTGTCCAGGTAGAGTTTGCCCGGGACCTAGGGTTGTGTGCCAAGAAGGAGGTTTGAAAATCTCACTTTGCCGGGAAATCAGGGAAAATCCCAAAGCATGTAAAGGACCTAAGGGGAAAATGAATCATGTGAATGGATGTAAAATGGGAAAATATGCATAGAAAAGAGAGCAAACCTTGAGTTCAAGCAAAATTGAAGGACAAGGAGGACCTATATCTGAATTAAGTATGCATTTAAGTGTGATTTGAGGTCCTACCACAAGAAACAAACTAAAGTGAGCTCAAAATGGTCCCAAAATGAGCACAAATTAGGTGCATACTTTTTAGGATGGTACAGTTGGTACCAAGAACAAGGATTAGCATTGTATGGATATTACATGTAAATAAAAGCTATATCTCTCTGCCAATTACTTGTGTTATGTGTTGTATCTGAATTGCTACGTTATCCGTATTCTATTTATATTCCTGTTTTCTCTGAGTATTTAACATATACTCCGAAGGGAGTAAACAGGTTACAATTATTGTTGTAATTTGCTGTATTAATATAACTGTTTTTTGAACTGTGTTCTCCTTGCTTATGTAATGGTCTTATCCAGTCCTTTGGTTTCCAAAGAAAAGGTGGAGTAATTACTCTTGAAACAGTAATGGATATGTATACGTTTGTAATGATCTCCGTTCTAAATAACTAATTCACAGCTCTGTTATGAATACTAAATCTTCTTATTTTCCTTTGTCCCCTGATTATTGATCTGATGAATGGACTCCTTAGTTCGATGGTTGCCTTCTACCACTTATTCGATGTTATTTCCTCAGTATATATCTTCTACTCTTCTCTGATATGATTGAATGTCTCAGATCTTCCTCTTATACCTCACCAATTAATTGTTTGCAACCCTTGAATGTATAAGGGCCATGTCCTTCCCTAACAGGTCACACCTCTCGGTTCACACACTTAATTGACTCTTTTATGATAATCGCAGCTTTTTATAATACCTCTACAGATTAATCATTATCATGCCTAACGAATCACACCTCTTCTAGCAATGCATTAAGTTGACCACCTCTTTAATAATCACATCCATACTAATGTTTATACAATTGCTTGACATTCTGAATGGGAACCGCTGCATATCATTTCATTGCTGAGTTGTATTTTTTAATTTTTGATGCTATTATTTATCATCGATCCCTTACTAATAATATTGCTGGCCAAAACGATGTCTTCACAATATAACACTGCCTTATATCCATCAATTATGCTACCCAGTCACTCGTAGCTTGAGACTAAGCTTTGGTCATTTCCAATTATGCATCGCTGTAGATTTGTAATGTCCCCAATTTTGGTAGAATAACTAATTAAATTAATTAATTTAAAGTTATCCAAATAAATTAAACATTAAAACGAATGACTTTATTTTAATTTATTTAATTAATAAGTGACTTAGTAAAATAATAAAATATTTTTAAAAGTAACTTTTTTTCATAATGAGCCATCTAGCTTGTTGCAAAAGCTACTTCAAGTGGAAGTTTCTGTAAGGCTCTTCAATTGTTATAAGAGGAGGGTTTGCAATGTTTTTCTTATGTTCAAAAGTTATTGAAATTGCTTGATGCTTTGGCATTAGCTGAGATTTCTGGAGACGAAAACCTTCAGGAATTTGACGGAAGAGCTAGACGGAAACCTAGTTCTTCGATGAGGTAGATTCGCGACAGAATCTGCAGCTAGGCTAAAATTAAGAAGTCTCCTATAGAGACAAAAAAATTGTAAGGATTGTTTCTGAATATTTTATCCGATAGTGAGAAATTTATATCGCATAAAGCCTGCTTCATATTTGTCTGAAAATCTACGTTGGCATGATAGTTTAATGGAGTCCATATCCGTATTTGGTTTGAGGCATATTTCTCAATATAATATTTGCCGCTACTCTTCTGTATTGATCTATGTTCTAAGTGTAATTTATTTATTTGGCAAAGTATTGTGGGACCCGTCCATATTTTGAAGTCTAATATTAAAGAGTTCGGCAAATATTATGTCCCAAAGGAAAGCTTTTGCAAAAAAAATTATTTGAAGGGGAAAGATTCAAGTCACAGAAGGAGACTATAGTCAGCCAATTAAATATTTACTTGCCGAACGATTGAGGACATTACAAATAAATACAATCCCTTGCTTTGATGTGCATGAATCATATTGGAAGCATCGTGTTTGAAAATTTTATCTGAGGAGCCGTGGAGTATATTTGAGTCGTTTTTGGCATGACAATAGAAATGGTATTATCTGGAGATGCATTTGAACCTAGCTAATTATGATAATGCGAGTATGGTCATAATTGCAGCTTGGCATGTTGGATGGTAGGGCCACAAATTAGATTACATCGTTTTGGGTTCTCACGCCAAGGAAAGAAGACATGGAATTATCTAAACATTATAAGAGATCACTGGACAATCGTTCCTCTTGAAATCATTGGTTGTGACTATAGGGATATGCCATCCAGGTGTTGCTTAAAACGTCAAAAACTGGATGTAGAAGTGGTTGCTGAGCATGACAAGTAATTGAGAAGCACTTCAGCATGTGGAGCTCCTTAGCCATACGGTTCAACAACGTGGAATCAATATACAAGCAATCGGTCACCCCCAAGTGCATGACCAATGTATACATATTTTTTTTGCAATTCTATTGAAATGAATATGGTCCTGTTGTTGAACATGCCAAATAACTAAGAGGAGGGGGTGAATCAATTATTCCCACACACTTTATAAAATTTTTTCTTTGTTGGTAAACAATTAAACAACAACAATAACAACTTCAGATCTATTGCTCAAGTACATTAAGTATCCACAGTAGACATAGACATGAAAGCACAGAAACACCGACACAAAGAACACCAAGATTTACGTGGATACCCAAACTGGGAAAACCACGGAGAATCTAATTCTCATGAAATGAACACCTATTAGGGTGACATCGGTTAAGGTGTTTTTACAAAGGCTCACTGTCGGTTGGTGTAATATCTCCCTTTCTAGAATACAATTTCACAAGAAATAAAAAAATAAAAAAATAAATAATACTATAATTCATTATAGAACGAAAGAATATAATCAATATAATATAATATTATATTATATGAATACAATAATACAATAATAGAAAATATAATCTATTATTAAATATGATAATATAATTATATTTTAATATCCCTTTTCCTCAAATAAGAATTTAGCAATAAATGATAAGAATAGTAATAATATAATATATTATTGATATAGTAATAATAAACAAAAACAATAATATAATTGATTATGAAATAATATATTATTATATAATAATAATTAATAATATAATATATAGTAATAATTAATAATAATATGTTATTGATATATTATAAATTAATATATTAATGATCAACAATATATAATATTAATAATATATCATTTATTGATATAATAATAATTAACACTTTAAATATTACTAATATAAACATATAGGGAAAAGGTCGCGAGCAGGAAAGGTCGCTACCTTTTCCCCTCCCACGGCACATACAAATGGAGAACGCCGATAGGGGGAAATGGGGGGGAGGAAAAAGATAGAAGTGTCGACAGGTATAAGGAGGACGCAGAGGTAATTCTTGGGGAGGAAGACTGGCCGAGGGGAATTCGAAAAGACTTATTTAATTCCTGCGTAGATTCATGGATTGCTATCAATCGCTCTAATAAATATTGTGAAGGGAAAATTGAATTGTCACTGAGATCATTACACAGAGCATTACAAGTCATCGACTCTTCTGAATATGTTGACAATCAATAAATATGCATAATTGCTGATCACAATTACTAACACAGTGATTTGTATCATGCGGGTGTCGCACTTGGGAGAGATTACATGGACTAAGTAGTAAATGGAATTT
>MU228359.1:5702976-5724598 GCA_018584345.1 Thuja plicata | reverse complement strand
TTGTTTTTTTCGTATATCCTTATTGATTTCTGTATGTATATCAATTGTTTAATAACTCAGCGCTATATATATGAGAACAATGAAAGAGGGGCCACGTCTATGATAGACGTGACTCCTCAAGGAGTCACGCCTATCATAGGCATGACTGTTCTTAACAAAACGTTGGTTGTTGTATACCCGCGTAACAACTTCATAATATGCACTGTTATATTCAGTTGTTATACCATGCAATAATAATATGTTCTCTTAACTACATAAACCATCGTTTATATATAGAAGACTGTCAACATTATTATGCCGACCATAATACACCGTCGACTCGTATTAATATGTTCAGCCCTAATAGCATATCGATATTAAGAGTTTCATTTATTTGATTTAAACCGATATCAATTGGTATGATATATAATATAAATATTATTTATTTCATCAACTATAATATACAATGTATATTGATATTGATATATATAATAATATCAGTATTATTATATATATTAATATGCATATATATAATGTAGAATAATATAACAATATTATCAATTCAGATATTTATATAATGAATAATATGATGTCATTCGATCAAATCCATTTCAATAGTTAATTAGATTAATAATATGATAATAGATTAATTTACTCAATTATGAATGTATGTAAATACAATAATATATATAATAATAATATCTATTATTATTATCATATATATTGATATGCATAAGTTAATCTATTCTCATAATATTAATATCGCATTCATTTTATCTGATCGAAGCTACAAACATCAACAGTTTGAAAGGTTATTGTTTCATTTCATTAGTTGTTGGTCTCAATTTTTAAAATTTAATAAGGATTATGGAGTTAGCATAATGCATGTTTGGGATCAAGAGAATTTTTAAATTAGATTTTGTTAATTGCAATTCCTTTTATATTTTGGGAAAAATACAAAAAAAAAAATATATGAGAAAATATCAAAACAATTCCAAATTCCAGAAACAAAGAAATTGTTTGTAGTTATATTTCAGTGCTTGAGCCAGGCAAGCTCTTTACACTTTTCTCCCCCTGAGAGGAAGCTACCAAACATTGATCCAGAGAAGAATAAACATGCAAAATGCTGGACCAATGCACACACCGGTGCGTCTAGTGAACATTAGGAAGGGGTAGAATGGCCAACTTCCCTCTGAGATACTCAAAAGTATCCTTGCACAAAGTTTTTGTAAATATGTCTGCTATTTGCTCCTTCGTAGGCACATACTTAAGCTTCACTTCACCTTGCAACACCTCTCTTAAGAATTGATATCTGATATATATATGCTTCGTTTTGGAATGCTATACTGGATTCTTTGATATATTTATTACACCGGTATTGTCACACATAATCGAAATTGACTCATTAAAAGTAACACCTATATCCTTCAAAGTCTGTTTCATCTATAATACCTGAGTACAACACAAGAATTGTGCAATGTATTCTAATTCAGCAATTGATAATGTTACAGAATCCTACTTCTTGCTTGACCAAGCAACTAATTGGGAGCCAAGAAAGTAAGCTCTACCACTGGCACTTCTTTGGTTATCAACACATCCTGCCCAATCTCCGTCTTTATAAACTGTTAGCATGAAATCTGATTCTTTTGGATACCGTAAGCCAAACTCTTCTTTTCCTTTCAAATATCTGAAAAATTCTCTTTACTGCCATAACATGTGATTCTTTCGGTTCTTGCTGAAATCTGGTTGCTAGGCATACTGCATACATAATATCTGGTTGTATAGTAATTCACCAATCATCGATCTATACTTGCTTGCATTTGCTTTCGGTGCCTCATCCTCCTTAGTCAATTTACAACTGATAACAATCGGAGTACATACCGATTTGGAATTTTCCAACCAAAACTTCTTTAATAGTTCCTTGACATACTTGGATTGAGAAATGAATATACCTTCACTATTCTGATTTACATGCAATCCGAGAAAGAAATTTAACTCTCCAATCATGGACACCTCAAACTCCTCTTGCATCTCCTCCGCAAATCTCTTGCACAAATCATCCTTTCCTCCAAAAATAATATCATCAACATACACAACAACAATCATGATCCAATCTGAATATATCTTTTAATACAATTTACTGTTTGCAGAACTTTTCTAAAACGTTTGTCCACTCAAATATTTGTCTAGTCTGCCATACCAGGCTCTTGGTGCTTGCTTCAAACCATACAATGCCTTCTTCAACCTGCAAATGTTCTGAACGGAAACCTTCCGGTTGTTCAATGTATACTTCTTCCTTCAGTTCTCCATTCAAGAAAGTTGACTTGAGATCCATTTGATAAACTTTGAAATCTTTATATGGTGCAAAAGCTAGAAATATCTTGATCGCCTCCATCCGAGCAACAGGGACATAAGTCTCATCAAAGTCAATTCCTTCAATCTGATTATAACCCTTACATACTAATCTTGCTTTGTTCCTTATTACCTTACCATTCTCATCCAACTTGTTTCGGTAAACCCATTTTTTACCAATCACATTCTTCTCTATCGGTCTGGGCACACGTTCCCATTTCTAATTTTTCTTAATTTGTTCAAGTTCTTCCTTCATTGCCTTAACCCAATTCTAATCATTGCATGCTTCTTCTACAGTTTTAGGCTCAACCTCCGAGAGTAAACACAACAAAGCATGATCTCATGTTGCTCTACTCCTAGTAACAACTCTATCTTTATCGCCAATAATCTGATTTTCAGAATGATTTCTTAGTACATACCTTGGTTTCTTTTTTGTAGATGTCAGTGCCAGTTGAGTTTCTTCTTCTTCCTTTTTATCATCTTTTCCTCTTTCCTCTGTATTTGATCCATACTCAATATGTCTCTCAGGAGTCTTCTGAAAATCCTCATCAATTTTCACATTCCCACTTTCCACAGTTTTGTTCAATCTCTTGTTGTAACACCAGTACACGTTGTTCTTAGTAGAATATCCTAGAAATATGCCTTCATCAGCTCTGCTGTCAAATTTCCTGAGATTATCTTCATCTTTCCGAATGTAACATTTGCTTCCCAAGTATCTTTGTCGCCAATAATCTGATTTTCAGAATGATTTCTTAGTATATACCTTGGTTTCTTTTTTGTAGATGTCAGTGCCAGTTGTGTTTCTTCTTCTTCCTTTTTATCCTCTTTTCCTCTTTCCTCTGTATTTGATTCATACTCAATATGTCTCTCAGGAGTCTTCTGAAAATCCTCATCAATTTTCACATTCCCACTTTCCACAGCTTTGTTCAGCCTCTTGTTGTAACACCAGTACACGTTGTTCTTAGTAGAATATCCTAGAAATATGCCTTCATTAGCTCTGCTGTCAAATTTCCCGAGATTATCTTCATCTTTCCAAATGTAACATTTGTTTCCAAAGTTTTTGAAATACGTAACTGTAGGTGCTCTCCCATGCTATCCTGTCATTACTTATTCGCAAGGCATTTTAAACTTGCAGCGTCTTCCTCAAAGCCCGTCTAAGGCAAAAATGTGGTTTTATTGAGACAAATGCAGATTTAAAACTTGCAGCTCAAATATAGAAGCCAGTCCAAAAGAAGACAAAGGATTTGCAGCTTGTTTTCTTCAACCAAAAATGCATTCATCCTTTATAGGCGCCGTTTTTGAAGTCTATTATATTGGCTTGCAATCTTCATTCAAAATCCCATATTGCAAGGTTGAACCAGTCATTGTAGTTGCTATTCTCAAGCAAATTGTTTCTCATTCGTGGCCATTTGTCAAGGAATCATCAAAGACTGCAAGATTGTATTAATGGAGGAGAGTTCTAATGGACTTTGGCTTGTATTACTCCAAAAACGTCTATATAGAGTTACAAGTTGAAGACCCTTATCTGGATTTAGAGCGGCAGTTTTGGTTCCAAGTGGTCAAGTGGTCAAGTGATTCTTGTTTCAGCTATCTTGCTATTATGTTCTCGAGCAATTTTTCTTCATGGTTAGTGATTCAAGAGAGGATTTTTGGCTTTAGAAGTTTGATTTTATTGTTCTCCCAATAATACAAGTTCTTCCCAAAATGATGCAAGAAGAGATGCAACTTCTTCCCTTCATGAAAAAGCTCCAAACGCTCATTTTTCTTGCATGTGCAGTCGGGATCAAAAACCACGTCCTTAAGTTTGTTTTACCCAAAAAGAGCAAGGTTTTTCCCCTATATGTAATGCAAGCTAAAAAGCCCACCTTCAAGTGATTTCTACACACTTTTTAACGCTTTCCTAAAGGCTGTAAATGGACTTCAAAAACCCGTTTGTAGGCGTCGAAAGCTTTCCGAATGACTTGTAATGGGATATAAAATCTCCACTTATGAGTAAATAACCTTCCAATTTGTATATATATGCATATGCACCTCTTTTGCTTGCTCAAAGCTTGTTGTCCATTCATATGCAGTGTTCCTAGAAAATCCCGTTTTTGAGTTTTTCTCTCATTTGAAGAGCTGGTTTTGCCTAAACTCCTTCACCCTTTGTTGTTCAAAGGCCTTCCAATCATATCCTATACGCATACTCATCCAGATCTGCTCTTGAAAAACCATGTTATTGCTTTTTCTAGTAACTAAAGAACGACAACATAATGCAGTCATTCAAAGAAAGGGATGAGAGATGGAATGATTGCGGGCATAGAATGTTTTCAAGACAGAAATGGAAAGAGACAAAGATGCTCTTTCAGTAATCACCATTAAGATGCTGAACAACCAAGGATGCAAGTTCCTGTTTCAGATTAAGATGCTTCCACTAAATTTGAGTAGTATCCTGTAGCAGCATGAAGACCGAAAAAGAATGATGTAGTAGAAGTCGTGTCTTGTCAGACACTAAGTCGTTTTCACATGCTTTATAAATAGGTGTAGTTTTGCTAACAAATTACATGTAATTGGGTAATAAGTTGTAATTGCATGTGATAGTATCACGTGCAAAGCTGTAACATGTAATCAGATTACAAGTGCATTACGCTTTGTAATCTTGAATAAGTCAAAGGTAATTAAGGGTTTCCCCTTCTTTCTCCACCTTTTTCTCAGCCCCTCATCTATAAATAAAGGAGGGTGCTCATTGTAATCTTTATCTTTTGCCGAGGCAAGAAAACTTTGCCAGTTTGTATATGCACTCTAAGACTTTGAGCTTAGATGTAAATTTTAAGTGCTTTGAATAAAAAGATAGGTTGTTTTAACTTTTGAGACTTTGTGCCCATCCAAACTGTTATGTGACGATATTTTCTTGAGTTGATTGTGAGTTTTGGTGCTTTGTTCAAGAAATTCAGTCTTGCAGACTTTGAGCTGAATATTGCATTCAAAGTTATAGGTTCAATTCGAGTTTTTTGAGACTTTGTGCTGCAGGAAGGAGAATTGCTATAATTGATAGTGGCTGCAAAACTTGGAACTGAAAGACTTTGTGCTTCAGTTATAAGTATTTCTATTTAAGTTTGTGGATTTTCAGTAAGAGACTTTGCGCCTTACTGTTTATTCAGGTTATAGAATCTCCATTCAGAATAAGCGCAGGAGACTTTGGGTTCCTGTATCTATTCCACCTAGTATAAAGAAGATTGTTGTCTTTTGGTGGTGTTCTTATGTCAACCCCTGAGCCACCGATATTATCATAGCAATATGTATCTTTTTGTTAAGTTGAAAGTTGTAGATGTTTGTAAATAATTCCTGGAAAAAAGAGGAATTGATTAGATGAACCGCCCTTTGTAATTTTAGTTAAAATCCATTGAAGCCACCTACAGTAAGAAGGGAGCCTCCCCTATTGTTGAGAGGAGAGAGAAATCTTATGAAACGTTGCCTAAAATCACAATTTTGTAAGTTGTGGTCATAGTGACTTACAAAATTTTTAGCAAACATTTTTTGGTGACTCCGCTGGGGACACGATGCACATTCGAAAGCGTCTCGCTTTTGTTTGAAGTATACCCGTGTCCTATTCATTGTATTTTTATTTCTTGTAGTGTTTTCAAACTTTTACCAAGGACATGTAAATGGATGCCCAAGGTCCTTGGGGAAATGCTTTTCGTCCCTTGAATCTAGCTCTACCTCTACATGCTCTTCTTGATGACTCACAAAAGAGTTTTCCCAAGTTCTTTTGTAATGGACATCAACCTCCTGATGAACATATTGCTGCTTTTTACATTGCATGCGGTGTTCATGGTGTTGAAAATGAAGACATGTCTGTAAGGTTGTTCGTGGAAACTCTCCAAGGTGTGGCTGCTAACTGGTTTTACCATCTTGCACCACAGACTATCACAAGTTGGGCTATTCTCATAGCCAAGTTTGAAGAAAGGTTCAAACTGCATGAAGATGCTCATACCCTGTTGGCCCAACTCGCTCAGTTGAAGAAGGCGTCTCATGTGCCTATTCGTGAATTTGTGGCTCATTTCGACAAGTTGATACAAAGAATTCTAGTTGTTGCTTAGCCTACAGTGGCAAATTTGAAGTGTTTCTTTGTCAACGCTCAAATTCCTCAAGTCAGTTTTCCCTTAAGAAGAGCAGCCCCAGCTACACTTGCGGTAGTACAAACTTTGGCAATTGAAATTGAAGATGATCTCATTCTTGCCGGGAAGATAAGAATTGAAGTGGGTTTGAAGAAAGTCCTCTTTCTATAGATTCATTTTCTTCCATCACAAGGACATATCCTACGGTGCAAAGGTTGGCAAATGAGTTGCTTGTCCTCAAAAAGCAAATAGCTCAAGGTATATCCTTCATTCCTCACAAGGATATACCAGGAAAGCCTCTTCCAATTGTTGCTCGTAGTCTTGCTAGTGGGAATCAACAAAGGTTAGTTTCATCACCAAAGAAGCTTGCTTTTGAGGCACCATCAACGAGGGCAAATACAAAGCACCCTGAATCCGAAGCTAGTGATCTTGCTATTCTGTTCCAGGAAAAGGAAGCAGACATAGCTGGTGACTCTTATTTCTGGTTCACACAGTCTCAGAAAGTCATTGAGGAAAATCAGAGAAGTGAAACTCATATGTCTGATGTTCAAGCGAATGAAAGCGATCATGTCATTAGACATGAAAATTTGGATATGCATGAAGGTCCTAGTCAAGTAGTCAATAGTGCATCTTTGTTTCAAGGTCATGAACTTGAACGAGTGTTGCATGAAAGATCTACCCCAAAACTTGATAAGGATCTTATCATGAACATCATAGAGGAATTTTGTTCAAATATTGTAGACAATTCTCTTATGTTTGAAATTTGTAACCAGTATGATGCAGAAGGAATCAATGAGGTAATCCATTTTGATCAGCCTGACGTGGTGGTTGATGAACTAGTTGTTCAAGTTGCAACATGCAAGCAAAGTTTAGTCTTTGTTCGATCAAGGCGATGTCCAATCAGACATCTCGCTTGGTTAGAGGCAAACAGGATGCTAGATATTCCATTCGTACTTGAGCATGAAGTAACAATTGAAGTAGAGACTAAACATGCATTTGCAGTTCACCAAGAGCAGTTTGAATTCATAGACTTACTTTGGGGCAGCAGGATATATGGTTCATTACAAGAAGGTGGATTTGTTAATCTCTTTCAGGAGGTGTTGCATCAGACATTGGCATCATTGCTCCTTTTGTTTGTGGTTCATCTATACAAAGTTACCTGTGAAAATGCAAGGTACTGCAGGCTGCTAAAAAAAGGCATCTATTTTTTTGAGCTAGTAAATGGTTTCATCTAAACGGTTGCATTGTCAACGAGTTTTAATTAGGTAGGTTTTCTTTGTTTTCAATAAGTGCGTTTGCACAAGTTTGTTTTATTTTAACTAGGTTTTGCTTTATGTTAGTCGTGTCATCCTTTTTGTCGTTTTGTGTACTTGATACTTAACTCTGTAGCCCAATGGATACTAAGGCATTTAGAGATTTGGATTCTACATTCCTCATTGTTTGTAATAACAAATGAGCTACGTTCCCCAGTCAGTGTCAACTATTGTCCTTAATTTTGTATTCACAAAATTGGAGCAACCCTACGGAAAATTTTGTAGGATAAATTTTCTAGGGCATTTTCTTAGTTGTTTTGATTGATTTTGGTTTTGTTTCCGCCCTAGGATTGTGGCATTTTAAATTACGCTCGTTTCGAGCTATCTTAGGCCTCAATCGGAATTATATTTAGAAAGTTATTGAAGAATTAAGTACACTGCAAGTGGGCTTTTTAAGCCTGACTGCATGTCTTCATTTCTTGATTGAAAATCTTGTAAAGTGGGCTTTTTGTTGGTGATTGCATGTTGTCAAGGGTGTCATTTACTTGCACATTGCAATTAAAACTCCACTGGACATATTTATGAGGAAATATGTCAATTTTTATTAAAGATTTAATATGTTAGCGGGCTTTTTAAGTCACATTACATGTTTTCTCTTTATAAAGTTTAAATGCTTGAAAATATAATTTAAATCCCATCATTAACTTCAAAGAAGCAAGGTGGTGATTTTGGAAGCCATTACATATTTTGAAAACTTATAATGATGTTTAAACATGTCTTTCATCTCCCAAAGCCCGTCAAGGGAATAAAGTGGTGTTTTAGAAAGCTCTTGCATATGTTAAATGCTAATACATGTAAAGGCTTTATAAAAGCCCATTTTTATCCTAGCATATGTAATGCTTTACAAACAGCCTATCATAACCTCAAGGTGGCCTTTTTAGAAGCTATTGCATATGGCAAAGCCATCATCTTTTACATGCAATCTCATAATAAAATCTCGTTATAACTTTTGGGGCTCTGATTAAATAGATTGGGCATTATTTTGACATGTAATGTGAGCCAAAAAGTTCGTCCCAGCTGTAGGTGTTGTTTGATAAACACATTGCACATATTTGCAAATGTAGTTGCCTCTAAAAAGCCTGTATAGAGCCATTTTGAGCATGCAATTGCAACTCTAAACTTTGTTTTATTAAAACATAGTCATTTCTCACATGCAAATGAAGTTGAAAAGCCTGTATGGGCTGTTTAGAGTTTATTAATGCATGTATTCGAATTAATAAAACCCATCATTAGTTTGCAAAGGCAAAACACTGGTTTAAATATGTAATATGCAATTCAAAACCCGTCCTTGGCTGTAGGAGTACATTTTATGGTTTCTTTGAATGCAAACAAATGTGAAAAGCCCATCCAAAGCCATAAGTGGCGATTTTTAATAACATTGCATGTATATTTAGAAGTGAAGCTCATTTCAAATGTAATGGCCTTGCAAAGTCTTGTTATATATGCAATCGTTGTTTTAAATCCCGTCATTACTTATTCGCAAGGCATTTTAAACTTGCAGCGTCTTCCTCAAAGCTCATTTAAGGTAAAAATGTGGTTTTTTTGAGACAAATGCAGATATAAAACTTGCAGCTCCAATATAGAAGCCAGTCCAAAAGAAGACAAAGGATTTGCAGCTTGTTTTCTTCAACCAAAAATGCATTCATCCTCTATAGGCGCCGATTTTGAAGTCTATTCTATTGGCTTGCAATCTTCAATCAAAATCCCGTATTGCAAGGTTGAATCAGTCATTGAAGTTGGTTTCTCAAGCAAATTGTTTCTCATTCGTGGCCATTTGTCAAGGAATCATCAAAGACGGCAAGATTGTATTTATGGAGGAGAGTTCTAATGCATTTTGGCTTTGTATTACTCCAAAAACGTCTATATAGAGTTACAAGTTGAAGATCTTTTTCCGGATTTAGAGCAGAGGTTTTGGTTCCAAGTGGTGCAAGTTATTCTTGTTTCAGCTGTCTTGCTATCATGTTCTTGAGCAATTTTCCTTCATGGTTGGTGATTCAAGAGAGGATTTTTGGCTTCAGAAGTTTGATTGTATTGTTCTCGCAATAATACAAGTTTGTCCCAAAATGATTCAAGAAGAGATGCAAGTTCTTCCCTTCTTGAAAAAGCTCCAAGCTCATTTTTCCTGCATGTGCGGTCGGGATTAAAAACCCGGTCCTTTGGTTTGTTTTACCCAAAAAGAGCAAAGTTTTTCTCCAATATGTAATGCAAGATAAAAAGCCCACCTTCAAGTGATTTCTGCACACTTTTTGACGCTTTCCTCATAGTTGTAAATGGACTTCAAAAACCCGTTTGTAGGCATGAAGAGCTTTCCTAATGACTTGTAGTGTGTAAGAACCCCTGCAGATTCTAACTTTATCAACCCACTGAATTTCTATGCATTGATATATTTGACTGATTGTTTTGGTATAATATGCAATTTCTTGAATTTTAATGGATTGCCTGTCAAGAATTTACTTAAGTAATTTTATTAAACTTTCAAAAGTGTTGCCAGGCAAGAAGATAAACTTTTCAAGAAATAATAAGATTAAATAAAGTTCAACTATATGAGTGATGCAATTGAATTTTATTATTTATATCTTCATATACAATGATCAAAAACATTCTATTCATACCCGGAAATTACACCAACTCCTTTATAGTGAAATATGGAATTAATAGCAACGAGGTATAAAGATTGAAATTTGATCAACAATGCCTGCCATAATGAAGCTACTGGTCTGCAATAGACGAGACTTTAAATTTGCTTCAAACCCTTGATATTTCTTTACCAATAAACCCAATCACGTCCTCTGAGAAAAGCCATCGCCATTTGCACATTTCACTGGATATTAGACCAATTCAAAGTGCTGAAAACTATGAAGAATTCCCAATTCTACAAGCGGAAACTTCTGAAACCCTTGTCTCCATATTCTCTTCACACGATTCAATAATATCAAATGCATAGAATGAATCGATTTCTCCCTTTGATGGTATTTATAAATACCTGAATAACAATTGAGCTTGAAGCTTCAAGCTTACACCCTGTTTAACTTGTCATGTGAATTTGTTGCAAGTTTGAAATATAATATTTAATTATATTCCCCTCCTTTTGATGCACACATTAAAATATAAAGTATACTTTATCAAACACTCATATCTCCCTTTTTAAATAACACTTTATTACTTATTATGAAGTATATTTTTAAAACATTTAAAACTCGCTTTTAAATAAAGTCCACCTAAACCATAAAGCTATATTATATCATTGTGATGCACTTTTTTAAATGACTTTGAAGTCATTAAGAAGCCCTATTCACATAAAGTGAAAATATAACTTTATAATTGCACTTAATCATTAACTATTAATAAAGTATTACTTAATTAATAATTAAAATAATATAACTCTAAAAATAATCATTATTTCTTGTTTCCGTTTGAACCTAGGAGGTAATCATTGTATCTATTGTGCATCCAACTGACTTACTAAAAATAGTAAGGGTCCCTCTCTCACATCCACTGATCTACTAAAAACAGTAAGTCCCTAAAAGTGAGCCAACTGACGAATGAGTTAATCACTGTGCATACCATGAGTCTGGGTGCCCCTGCCAGAAATAGTAACTCCTCAACAATGACTTACTATATATAGTAAGTCTCTTAATAACTGCTCCAGTCAACAATACTGAATCTCAACACTGCCACCAAGCTGTTCAGATGCCCTGCTGAAGATAGAAACCTTGACTTTCCCGAAATAGTCACTTACTATAAATAGTAAGTGTGCCGATTTGACTCGAACGAAGAGCAGTCCTGAATATCCCTGACCACTAGAGTAGGAATCGGCCTTTGGCTCTGCCAATTGGACCCTCCAAACAAGTCCATTAGCCTATGAGGGTCAGGAATTAGGCTAATCCTCCAAAAACTAATGCTCATGAAAATGTGGACATTACAGTCCGCCCTTCTGAAATTGCTTGTCCCCAAGCAATCTCAGAAGAAAAAAAAACACACCAGTCCACCTAGATCCCAAGGGTAAAACTATGTAATGTCCTTGTGATCACCAATTAGCTCATGTAACATCATCACCAATCTAACTGACGGAACCTGCCAAACTGAAATAAATCTGATAGTAGATGTCGTAGGAGTGAACATCTCAGAGGGAAGGAACTCGGAAGGCTGACAAAGCTTGGTTCTCAAAACTGCACAAAGTGAGCTATCATACACACTATCCAACACAAGCGCAACTGGACTGTGCATTGGAAAGGTGTCATGCACAAGAGGATCAAAAGGAAAGGTGTAAGCACTCCTCACTGTGTAAACTCCTGTAAACTCCTTAGTGAGCTTTGTCGATGATTTCCCCTTTTAGCAGGTGTCAGGGACGTGATATTTTTAGCCCATCATTGTGACCCTCGTGGGCTAATGGATTGATTTGGGGGTCTCTGGTTGAGAACTTACTATCTATAGTAAGTCTATTTTTGTCAGTTGCTATATGTGGCAGGGTTTCTTGGCGGAGCATATGGACTTGGCTTGGAAACTTAATTCGTTGCGTTGATTATAATTAATTAAGTTTAACTTAATTAATTATTGAGATGGAGCTTATATTATAAAGTCAAGTCATTAAATATTTATAATTGCTTTATTACTTTATGTTTGGCCATCTAATTTGGAGGGAGTTATAATTCAATATTATATTTCAAATTTTCAAACCTTGGAGGAAGCTAAGAGCCTTTTAAGTTATGAAAGGTGTGTAGTTGAAGCTGGAATTCGGAGTCTTCTTGGAGAAGAGATTGCTCTTGAAATGAAAATCGAACCTCTTTGGAAAAATATCGATTTGACTTGTTATTTGTGAAGAAAATTTCTGAGTATACGATTTTGGGAGATAAGGATTTCTTTCACCTGAAGGAGAATTGATAATTCTTCTCAGCTAATGCACTTTGAGTTGGTTACCCATTTGCCTGCAAATTGTGTGTGAGGTTCGATCAGTATTGCGGATTCATTGAAGGTTATTCACATTCGAATTTGACGGCATGTTGGAATGAAAATGCGGGTGTTGGTTTGACGCCATCATAGGGAGAAGACGAACTATTTAAATATTGGGATGAGTGCTTCCTACAATAGCCGCCATTCCCTTCCCTAGCCGTGGCCAAACTCAAACAACATGGAGACGATGAACAGGTTCCTTTAATGCATGTTTATAATAAATTGATATTGTAAATAAATCATATCTGTAGTGCGCAATTACATCTTCTAGTTCCAATAAAATTTCGTTTACTTGGTATGAGATAATGATTAGCAATACTTGATTTTTTGGCAAATTGAAATCTTATTTGGAAAAAACAAAAAATATTATATTTTTTGAAAACACAAAAAAAGCACAAACTGCAAAATTTCAAAAACAGATCAATTGAGCAGTTAGAGCCTATAAGGGGTTCTTACAGTGGTATTAGAGCGGTTTCGTGCCATCCTACAGCGAATTGGGTTCATTCATGCAACCACAAAGGTTCATTCTAGGATTTCATTACGCATACAGGGGAAGAACTTCACCTGGTGAACAGGAACAAGGAACTATGGGTGAGAGATTTGCAGGCAATGCAAGGAATGATGAAGATAGAGAGGCTAGAGAATTATTCAAGTATATTGCCCATAGCCAGCAGGAGTTGGCAGTTGGTTAGCATCAGATGGCAAATGTTCTACAGCAGCTCTCTGACACTCTTCAGCGGTTTTCTTTGCCCAAAGGCTGTAGTAGAGATAGAGGTACCAGGAGTATCTCAGTTAGCTCACACAGGTAGAGCTGATCCTACAGGCACTCATGATAGGCCTCTACGACCTACTTTCTTGAGGCCATATTTAGAGTAGCATCTTTTTTCTGATGATATGTTGGCTTTACACGCAAAGTGGGATGCTTTACTACATGATGTGAAACAACACCTGAACTTTGACAGGTTTATGAGCCATAAGAGAGAGCATTCGAGAGGTAGACCTGATGGGAGACAGAAGCATAGAAACAGTAATCTGAAACAAGCAACAAGCAAATTACTTTGACTCATTTTGATAAAAGTGGCAAGGTAACAGCCAGAGCTTGGGTTCACAAGCTTGACACATATCTCTCATTGCGTCCTATGTCGGAAGAAGACGCTATCCGGTTTGTTGTGTTGCATTTGGATGGTATAGCCCGTGATTGGTGGTACCATGGGTTAGTTTCTCTACACCGTGATTAGATCACTTCTTATCAGGAGTTTTTAGATAAACTAGTAGAAAGATTTGATAGTAAGGACCCAGAGTCCTTTCGTGAGTTGGCACTACCCAAGCAGACTGGTAGTTTGGAGTCTTTCATCAGTGAATTTTAGTGGATTTAAGTGATGGTATGACATTTCAGAGAGGGGGCGTGTGATGCTCTTCGTAGAGGGTTTAGTTGAGCCTCTCAAGGGTTGGGTTAAGTCTTTTGATCCTTCTACTTTGCAGGCATCAATGAAGAAAACAAGGGATTTGGAATTGTTAGCTCCTCGTAATAGGTTTCCTCCTTAACCATCCACTTCTACCTATGATAGAAAAGCAGCACCAAAAAGAGTGGAGGTATTAGATTCTAAGAAACCTATGACAACCCCTTTAGATTAGGAAACACTTGATGATCTAAGGAGGAAAAGATTATGCTTTTAGTGCAGGGGCCGATATGATGAAAAACATGAGTCTCCCCTGAAGCCTAAGGGTTGAAATAGACTCATGGAATGGTTTCATGAGGATGAATATAGTTCTGATTTTGAGGGACAATCAGCTGATCAAGAGGAAAAAATTAGTGAAGAAGCAGCTAATGATGAAAAGGTTGATGATGATTCCAACCTTAAGGTAGTATATCTCTCTAGCATGAAGAAAGAGGGATCCTTCAGGATGCGGGGTCTCTTAGCAGGGTAGCGTGTTATTGCATTACTGGATACAGGCGCTAGTCACAACTTCATAGATTCACGGTTAGTATCCAGGAGGGGTATACAAACAGAAGAGTTTGAAGGTATTAGAGTTAAGGTGGCTGATGGTTACACACTTTAAGTGTAACAAAATGATTTTTGAGCTTCCCATGAAGCTGAATAATTATGAATTTAAAGCTGATTTCTATGTTGTGGATATGGGAGGCACTAATGTGGTTCTGGGCATGAGCTGGTTACATACCATTGAGGCATTTTATCTCAGCCTTTAGGACATGGAGCTGAAGTTTGAGATTAATGGCAAAAAACATATTCTTAAGGCTATGAAAGAGGAAAACTTGAGGGTGATTTCACTTAGGCGTATGCAGCGTATTATTAGCCATGATGCAGTTGAGTGGGCAGAAAAGTGTAGATTATTACCTACACTGGATGAGACAGGTTAATCAGCTTATAACCTTGACATACAAGAGCTCAGAACAAAACATTCTAAGGTGTTTAGTGATATACCACTCTGCAGACCACTTGATAGAGGCATAGAGCACATCATTGAGTTAGAGGAGGGCACCAAGCCCATCATGATTACACGTTACCGACACCCCAAGCACCTAAAAAATTAAATTGAGAAGACTATTCAGGAGCTGTTATCTATGGGACATATTAGGCCGAGTAAGTCCCGTTTTGCTTCATCGGTTGTTTTGGTGAAAAAAATGGATGGTGTACTCAGGATGTGCATTGATTACGGGATGTTGAATAAGAGGACAATTAAAAACCGGTATCCTATCCCACGCATTGATGAGTTGATAGATGAGTTGCATGGTGCATCTTCTCTAAAATTGATTTGAGGTCCAGGTATCATCAGATTAGAGTTCAGGAGCAATACATAGAGATGACAACTTTCAGATGCCATTGTGGTCACTTTGAGTTTTTAGTCATGCCTTTTGGTTTGACCAATGCGCCTGCCACTTTCTAGTCTACCATGAACAAGTTATTTTGCAGCCAGTTGAGGAGATTTGTTTCGGTCTTCTTTGATGATATCTTGGTGTATAGTAAGATGTGGGATGATCATCTTTCTCATCTGGATACAATTTTGGATATCTTGGACAGGGCTTCCTTGTATGCCAACGAGTCCAAGTTTGCTTTGGGTATGATGGAATTGTTATATCTTGGTCATATAATCAATGCAGAGGGGGTTAACATGGATCCTGATAAGGTTCGTGGTATACTTGATTGGCCTACTCCAGAGAACTTGACACAACTTAGAGGGTTTATTGGTTTGTGTGCTTTCTACTGTAGATTTGTAGCCGAGTTCTCTTGTCATGCAGTTCCTCTTACTGATTTGACCCGTAAGGGTACTTTTGAGTGGACCTCTCTAGCTCAGGAGTGCTTTGAGAAGTTCAAACAGATTATGACATCATGCCTGGTTCTAGCAATGCCAGATTTCACTAGGCCATTTGAGTTGCATTGTGATGCCTTTGGTGAGGGTATTGGTGTTGTTCTTTCCTAGGTCGCCATCCTATTGTCTTTGAGAGCAGAAAGCTTAAGGGTCCTGAGAGAGCTTTTAGTTTTTATGACAAGGATATGTTGGCCATAATTGTAAATTCAATTGAATCTAAATTCAGTTTTAAATATAAATGAGAAAAATAATATTATAAAGTATGTTACCTTTGTTGAAATACAATATCTCTGTTTTAACTCTTTGCTGAAATCTGTAGGTAGAACAGCACTTATTAATTTCTGTGTGATGCCTCAGATTTCAACATCAATGTCATATTTATATGTTTTAACTCATAAGGAGGGCCACGTCTATGATAGACGTGACTCCTTGAGGAGTCACGCCTATCATAGGCGTGGATCTTCATACTCATAATTAATGTTTGAACCGTTTCATAATATACGGGATAAGACACCGTTTACTAAGTGCCCGAAACAATAATGTGAATCGTTTATTATAATCCCTGTTAATATGTGAATCGGCAGCAAGTCGATAGTTTATATGTTTTAGTTTATTCGATCAGAATATTCATAATATCATTAATGATAATCATTATCATTATTATATTATATTTATAATAATAATAATGATAATTATTATCATTATAATAATAAACTATTTATATATAATAGATATTAAGAATAATAATAATAATGATAAATGTAGATATATTTATTAGTATTTATTATTATTATTATTATTATATCTATATATATATCTCACAATTTATCTATTATTATAAGATCAATATTTTATCTGATCAATGCTATAAATATCAACAGTAATGCATGCCTTGGCCAAATTCAGGTAGTATCTAGTTGGAATTAAGTTTTGTATTAAAACTGATCATAATAGTCCGAAATATTTCCTTGGGCAGCGGGATCTTAATGAGAGAACAAAAGTGGGTCAGCAAACTTTAGTCTTATGATTCTAACATTTCATATATCAAGGGTACTCAGAATGTGATTGCTGATGCACTTTCCCGGAGATCTCATTTATGTGCTATGACTGAGATATCTAAAGATTGGAGACACTTGATCCTTGTTGAGTATGCCCGAGATCAGTGGGCATCTGGTATTGTTGATGGTTCTATACAGGACTGTAGGTACACTCTTATAAATGAGCTGATCATTTACGAGGGTAGGATATTATTGGTCCCAGGATCGAGTGTTAGGCAAGTGGTGCTGAGGGCCTTTCGTGATTCACCTTAGCTGGAAATCCCGGGCTCTTCAAAACCTACAAATAGGTTCGGGAGAGTTTTACTTTATGTAATTTCCCCAATCCCGCAGTAGGCCATTTTGACGCCTGATTAGTCTATCTACCCCATCCAGATAGGCTAAGCGCTTCTTTCAGAGGATGTCAGTGGGCGAGCATTTATTATTTGGGCTCATTTTATAAAGTAAAGTCACTTTACTTTATAAAAGGATATTATAAAGTCACTTTATTTTATAAAAGTGACTTAAAGTAACTTAAGTGAGCACTTTTATCCCACATTGCTTAAGTTGTGTTTTCCCTCACTTCGAGGTTATAAAAGAAAAAGGCTTTCTTGGGAAAAGCACCATGAAAATAATATAAACAAAAGAAATTAAATTCTGGCTGCATTTTGTGACTGGTTACTTTCTTGAGGATGTAAACCCTTGAAGAGAGTTTAAAACGTTGGACGTAGCCCCAACATTTCAGCAAGGCGGAATCACTCCAGATTTCACAAGGAGCTTAATTGAGTAAGTTCTAAGTCCATCTATTGTAGTATTTGTATGAGTTTCAGCAAGCAAGGAATCACAATTTCATTCTTAAACCTTGTTGTAAACAACTCCGATACGGTTTCCAGAGAATAAAATTCAGTGGCTACGTTTTCAGTGAGACTTGAGGAGGTGTCCATCAAATGCTAAGTCTCTTTCCACCTGTGCATGTTCATCGTGGATTTAGAGGACACATTAGAACTCCCCCTCCCAGCATAGAAGATAGGATCGACAACTCACACCATTTTGCAAGAAAGTTATTGGCAATGGTAATGGCACGGGTATACAGTTAGACAAGTAACACACAGTTCATACATTGTCCGGTGACATAAACATGGCTTCAGAAGACCAGTCGGTTTAACCTTCGTATTATAACTGCACACGCATTAATAGGGGGTGTCTGCTGTTGCAGACGTTGTGAGTTCCAACCGTCACAAGGAGTATCGGGTTTCCAGTTCTGGAGATGTAGACTGTTGTCGGCATAATTGTATGTACGGGTGTCATATAATAAAGTGTTATGTTAATGTTATGTTAATCTTGGTGGTTAGTCACCGGAAGGGTAAAACAGTTACGACGCGACGTTTCGGTCGTGTCCCTTCGGAAGCTATATGTACACACTATTATGTGAATGTAAGGGACATGAAATGTATGCGGAATACCATGGGAACAAGGTTGGGTGACGGAGTTAGAAGAAAGACACCAGCAGTCCAACATGGGTATCACACCCAGTGCCTCTCCACAACGTTACGGGACTGCTACTTACCACCGTAAGTGCAACACCATCCTTGCGACCAGTATCAGATTCACTCAAAATAATAAGGTGCATGATCATCGAAACTCCTCCTAAGTACATAGTGTGAAATGTAATGTAATGGACTGAGTTTGAGATTCAATAATATGTTTAAGATTGCAGTTTAATTTGTCACCTTTTAATATCAATATGATATGAATTTGGAAATCACTACCATTGCTATTCATCCTTGTCGGGATAGATTGCATGTCTGTACGTTTCAAGTATTAGAAGACGGAATTAATTCAATATATTCATCCATTTACTATCCTATATTGAGATACTGTACAACAACAAGACACATACATTTGGTTGAAACTAGATAAATGTCCACTTAGCATTTGAAAATTTTAGCAGTCAAACATTGTTTCAGTTGGGTTGAGATCATTACAGTGGTATCAGAGCCTTGATCTTGCCATCCTAGTGGGATTATTATTTTCAGACTTTCAGTTGGTTCAGCAGTAGCTATGTTGCCCAAGTATGCATTGCAGGCACAGGACACATAGATTTAGACATAACAGAGTTGAGCAGGAATAGACAGATTCTTCTGTACAGGTTGATATAGAGAACAGTCATATAGAAGACAAGGAGTTTGTTTTGTAACAGGCCATTCCAGGTACCAAAATGACTGATGAGACAGATAGAGAGGCCAAGGAAACATTGAGAGCCATACGAGATAGACAGGACCATATTGCTGATGTACTACACCAGCTTATAGGGGTTATCCAGTCGTTGACAGTCATAGCCAGGAGGCCCACTAGCCATCACATTGGTGGAGGCAGTGTAGCGGGATCACCTAGGGCAGCTAGGGCCCACACTTGTATGTTTGATAGGCCCCATATGCCTAACTTTGTGGATAATAATGGAGGGGAAGAGGTAGCACCACCAGAGACGGCAGACATTCTTCCAGAGAATGTGATGACCATGCACGATGAGTGGAATATGTTACCAGATAACGTCAAGGTAGATTTGACCTTTCCCTAGTACATGGTTCAGAAGAGAGAGTTCGGCAGGACCCAGCAGGATCGTAGACCCAGAGGTCAGAATAGGGACTTAAAACATGCTATGAACAAGTTGACTCTCCCTACATTTGATGGCAGTAGTAGGACATCCGCTAGAGCTTGGATTCACAAGCTAGATACATTCTTGACTCTCAAACCCATGTTTGAGACTGAGGCAATTAAATTTGCCACTATGCATTTAGAGGGAGCTGCATATGATTGGTGGTATCACGACCTTGTCACCCAGGATCACGGATTGATTACTTCCTATGAGACCTTCAGCACGAGATTGATCACCCGTTTTGATAGGAAGGACATAGAGGTCTACTACAGGGAGTTAGCTCAGCTGAAATAGAGTGTGTCACTAGAGCATTACATTGATGAGTTTCAGAGGATCTCCATTATGGTTTTGAACATGTCTGAGAAGAGAAAGGTAATGCTGTTTATTGAGGGCCTGCAGGATAAATTTAGAGGGCTGGTTAGAGTTCTCAAGCCAGACATCTTGGATGATGCTATTAAGTTAGCACATGATTTGGATTCACCTTCCTCCATATTACAACCACCTAAGAAAACTTTTAAGGGATCCTCTTCATTCTAAAAGAATAAAAATCAGAATAAGAGTATGCCTCCTAGGTTGGATTTTGAGACTAGAAATGAGTTGAGGAGGAGGAAGTTATGCTTTACTTGTAGGGAGCCTTGGACTCCAGATCACAGGTGCCTTGGGAAAGGCAAAATACATTATATTGAGGTGGCTTCTGATGGTGAGTATGAGCAGTATGAGGGCAGTGATGAGGAGGCTCAGCTAGAGCAATCAGCAGAAGCAAAAAAGAAGAAAGGCCCCCACGAGAAGCCTCCAGTTACTTTAGCATCCCTTTCAGGGATTCCTACATGTCACCCTTTCCGTTTGAAGGGGGTGGTTAGAGGACAGAGGATCGTTTTCCTTTTAGATACAGGTGCTACACATAATTTTATCAGCACAGGTATGGTCTCCAGGAGGAGGTTACTGGTAGATGGCATTCCAGAATTTGAGGTCAAGGTGGCAGGAGGGGACTTGTTGAGTTGTACAGGGAAGATCTCCGGTCTCCCAATTCACTTGGGAGATTACCTTCTAGAGGCTGACTTTAATGTCATTGATTTAGACAGTTTGGATGGTATTTTGGGCATGCAGTGGTTACAGACTCTAGAGAGGTACACCATTGATCACAAGCTAAAACAATTGGAGTTTATACAGGGTGATCAGCAGATGATTCTCAAGGCCATGCAAGATGGCGGGCCCAGATTAGTGTCGACCCACAGGATTGAGGCCATCATGAGGCATAGTGACATGGAGTGGGCAGCCCAGTGCTTCATATCCTCTAAACCCACACCGGATTGAGGGCAGCAAGTTCACTTTGATGTTCAGAAGGTGCTTGATAAGAACAAGTAGGTTTTTGTGGACATTCCACAAGGCATACCTCCAAACAGAGGATTTGAGCACATCATTGAAATGGGGGAGGGTGCTAAGCCCGTGATTACTACCCCTTATCGTCACCCTAGGCACTATAAGGAGATAGAGAAGACGATAAAGGAACTCCTAGACATGGTACACATCAGGCCCACTTGCAGTCCCTTCGCTTCTTCAGTGGCTTTGGTGAAGAAGGATGGTACTCTTCGCATGTGTATTGATTATCGTGCACTAAATAAGAGGACCATTAAGAATAGGTACCCCATCCCCTGAAATGATGAGCTGTTAGATGAGCTACATGGGGCAGTATACTTCTCAAAGATAGATCTTCGATCAGGGTACCATCAGATACGTGTCCGTGAGGAGGATGTTCATAAGACGACATTCAGATGTCACTACATGCACTATGAGTTTCTAGTGATGCCATTTGGGCTCACTAATGCACCAGCTACCTTTCAGTCTTGCATGAATCACTTATTCAAAAAGCAGTTACGCAAGAGTGTCCTGGTATTCTTTGATGACATCTTG